>CANXYI012221789.1:0-11453 GCA_948208565.1 Hura crepitans | reverse complement strand
TTAACCTTTATTTATCAATCTATTCATTTTCCATCAATTTGATCAATCAATAATTTTTTATTAATCACTAAAAATTTAAATAAATAAATATATATATATATATATTAAAATTATATAAATTGTAAAAGTAATTTCTATTGTAAATTACAAATCAAATATTATATTAACAAATATTCAATTAAAAATATAATTCAAAATTTTTATATAAAGCATTTTTTATTAAATTATATTTTTTCATATATATAAATGCACAAATTACTAAAAGTAGTTAGTAATTTATCCCTAAAAAGTCAAATATTAATCACTAAAAATTAGTAGTAATAATTTTTTTAGGTTAAAAATATTACACTAGGTTAAAAGCGGTAGAGGACCGATTTTCACGGTCAGTTAATCAGGTGTAGCGTGGGGTCTAATTGTAAATGTCGATGCTTGTTATGGTAGTGCTCTAGTTGTTTTTACTACCCCAGCTGGCAACATTGTTGGTGGTATTAATGTAGTAGCTACACATCCACTCGAGGAGAAGAAGCTAATCATATATCACAGTCTTATGTTTGAATTGATTGGATGTATTTTATCAATTTGCTTTTCTAAATTGGAATTTTTAATTATTATGGGACTTGTCTGATGATTTTATAAGAAAAGCTCAAGGAAAAAAGTGATGAGGACATAGAATTTAGCACATTTGATTAGAGTTCTTTTCAATATGCCAAAATTTTATGCTAGTCATTGTAAAGAATTAAATCCCCATTTATCTTTTGTATTGATTTGATAGATATATATACACTTTGAGTTACAAGTATAATAAGAAAGGAAGTTACAATAAGTAAGATTTCTAACTTAGGAAGTTACAACAAATTGTATCATAATAAAATCTTATCATAATCCCACAAGTATAGTTGATAAGATGACCAAATATCAATCAAGCCAACATTTTAGGCATTACAGATCAACTGTTCTATTTAAAAGATTCGGTAAATCTTCAATAGATCAGGTAAAGCAGTTAGTTGTGAAAAAACAGTCTATTTGTTTTATCATTTCCTCTGAAGTTGTATTATGGGAGTTGTAATAGATAACTTGTCATGAAGAAAAGTAAAGCATGTTCTAATCAAGGGCTTATTCAAAACATCTACGATCTGATCTTTAGAACCCATATCGCGAACAAAATTTTGTTTAGAAGCAACCTTATCATTAACAAAATGAAAATATATTTCCAAGTGCTTTGTTCTTGAATGAAAAACTGGATTTACCGACATACATGTGGCACTAATATTATCACATCATAGAATATGAAAGGACTTTAAAGAAAAACTAATTTCACACATTAAAGATTGTAACCACGTAATTTCTGAGGTTGTTATGGCTAAAACACAGTATTCTGCTCCTGTAAAAGAATGAGCAATAGTCTGTTATTTCTTAGAGGACCATGAGATCATATTTCAACCAAGAAAAATAGCAAAACCAAATGTGGATTTGTGATCATCTAAGCATCCACCCCAATCTGCATTAGAAAACCCTTGTAAACTAAAAATAGAGGACTTACGAAGATGAAGGCCATGAGAACTCATCTATTTTAGATAGTGCAAGATACATTTAATAGTAAACCAATGTATATTCGTAGAAACATGTATGAACTAAGCCATCTTGTTAACAATAAAGGCAATATCTGGTATGGTAAAGGTCAAATATTGTAAACACCAACCATATTATGGTGTAGAATAGGATCTCTGAAATCCTCGCCTATTTTAAGTGCTAACTTTTCTGATAGATAAGCTAGAGTATCAATGCCATAACATGTAGACATTTAAGCATGTAGAAGTAATTGATTAATGTACTTCTATTGTGTTAAACAAAGTCCATTAACAATCCATAACATTTTAATCCCACGAAAATAATTTAAATGAATAAGTTCTCACAAGATAAAAGATTGGTGAAAGAAAGCAACCAATTTTTCAATTGCAGTAGAATCATTACTTGTAACAATCAAATCATCAACATAGACTAGACATAATAAATTAACAAAATATGAGTGCATATAGAATAGAGAGGTGTCAATTTTAGAGCATATAAAACTATATTTAAACAATGCATCAGTCAGACACTTGTTCCACATCCTTAGTGCTTATCTGATTCTATAGATGGACTTTTTGAGAGAGCACACATAATCTGGTCGAAAAGGATCAATAAAACCTAGTAGTTGTGTCATAAACACTGTCTCATTTAAAGTACCATGCAAAAAGGCATTAGAAACATCCAGTTAAAAACATTTCTACTTTAAAGATACCATAAGAGAGAGAATTGGTTGAATAGTTATTAACTTGGCTACTGGATTAAAAGTATTAGAATAGTCCACACTTAGTTATCGGTGAAAGCCTTTGGCCACCAAGTGAGCTTTGTAATCGTCAACAGAACCATCAGGCTTAGTTTTTATCTTAAACACCTATTTACAACCCACCAGATTTATATTAAGTGATAGAGGAACCGAAACCTAAGTACCATTTTCAGTGTATATTATATTCATGCATCATAGCTTCTCGCTAATGTGTATGACAAGTAGCATCACTATACCTTATTGGATCAACTAGAAATTCTATGGAAGAGACCAGAGCTTTTGGCTTTAAGTTGCTAGTTTGAGATCTAGCAGTCGTTGAATGTGGTCTGGTGGAGGGAGCAGTCTATTCTATGAAATGTAAAGTAACTTGTTCCATAGATGATAGAGATAACTATTTTAGAGCTGACTGAACTGATGGTAAAAGGCCATATTATTGTAGATCAACCACAAATGGCATACCAGTGTCTATTTTAGTATCTATTCTAGGTGGCAAGCAGGCGTCTATTCTATTATCTGTTCTTTGCACTATTTTGGTATCAATAGTAGGTTTTGTTCTAGATATTAGGTTAGTTTTTGTTCTACGCATTGTTCTAAGGATAAAAATGAAAGGCATAGGAGGTAAAATAGCTATTGGTATAGCAATGGCTGGTGAAAAAGAAGACTGTTGATTCAATATCACACCACTTTGATCTCTAAATGGGAACATCTGTTCATCAAAGAGAACATGTCGTGAGACATAAATCTTTCCCTGTAAGTGGATCTAAACATTTATATATTTTATTGATTTTACTATAACTAAGGAAAACACAAGCAATAAAATAAGGCAAAAGTTTAGATTTAGTTTGTGGTTTAAGTTATGGATAATAAAGATAGCCAAAAGACTTTCATGATAGAATACTCTTATTTTTACTTGAATAAAACCTGAAAAAGAGTATTGTTATACAATCTGAGTGTGGGAAAGCGAGTGATAATATAAACTGTTGCATCAAAAATAAAAGTCTAATATTTTAAAGGAAGTTTAGTATGATTTAGAAATACTTAACCGGTTTTAATAATATGACAATGTTTTCTTTCAACACAACCATTTTGTTCTGGAGTATGTGGATAAGAACTTTTTGGTAAGATGCCATTTTTAGATAAATGATTTTGTAAAGATTGAAATTTCCTACTCCAATCAGCTTGAAAGGTTTTAATAGAACATCCAAAGTATTTCTCATTAATAGAACGAAATTTGATAAAGGTATTAAGTACTTTAGATTTGTAGTTAATAAAATTGATCCAACAATATTTGATAAAATGATAAAAAAAAGCACATAATAAAAAGATCCATTAATAAAAGAAATATTGATGGGTCCCCATAAATCTAAATAGACCAAATGTAATGGATTAGTTGCTTGATAATTAGAGACATGAAAAGGAATTTATGAATCTTACTTACAAATTATTCTAACTAATGGTTTTTTATTGTAGAAACCACAACATGTCTTAGATGCGCATGCCAAGTCTTTAAGGAGACTAGATATGCTCGAGGAGAGAATGAACTAGTAGAGAGAAAAACCCAGTAAATTCCATCTTTATTTAGGCTGTGTGCTAGAATTTCTTTCATCTTTAAATCCTTTATCACAAAATGATAAAAAAAATTCCATAGAAACTTTGTTATTTTTGGTTAGTGAGCTCACAGATAACAAATTATAAGTAGTACTAGGAACATAAAGGATATCATGAAAACAAAGACAAGAAGATCCAATAGGAAACCAATTAAAACCAATATGAGATATAGAAAGTTTAGATCCATTACCTATAGCAACCTCTTTTAGTCCAGAATACTCATTATGAATAAATAAATTTTTCAGATTAGATGTCAAGTGGTGTGTGCTAATGATATAAACAATTCATAGTTTTGAAGAAAAGGCATTTACGACAGTGAGGTTAGTGTTTGGAGTGGTAACATGCTCCAGTTTGGATTGTTTAAGGGATAGGCACATTTTCATAGAGTGTCCTTTTCTTCCATAGTTAAAATATACTAGAACAAAAGTTGTAGAAGGGTTATTAGAATAGTCAATAGAAAAGTGACTAGAACGTTGACTTGCAGAAGATTGATGATGGGATCCAAATGTAGAGGAATTTATGCCATGAACATAATTAGTATTGCAACCCCTTCCTCTCCCATATGAATTTTGCCTAACAGTCACCTCTGCTGTAGACAAGGATAAAACAACATCATTGAGATTTTCTAACTTCATTTGGCATTTTTCATTCAACATAAAGCCTAACAAATCATCAAAGAAAATAGATTCCATATGAGTTTTCAAAGCCTGAGTAAAAGGTCTATAGGCAGGTTCTAAGCCTTGTAAAATAAAGTTAACCAGATTATCTTTAAGAATATAATATTGTCACGCATCAAGTTAGTCAAAAATATTTTTAGCTTTTTGAACATAAGTGGAAATGTTATTTTTGCCACATCGCAAAGTAAAGAGTTTAGAACGTAGTTCTCTAATTTGTGGTTTAGAACCACTAGCATAAGGTTGTTATAAGCTTCTTTGGTAGGATGGACATTAACAAATTGAGAAACAATAACCTCAGAAACAAAGGAGATAATCTAGTAAAGGACTAATTAATCTTATTGAAACTAAGCAGAGCAATCTAAACTTGATGAGCCATCAGAATTCAACTTAGATAATGGAGTAAAATCTCCTTCAATATGTTATGATAGCCCACAACCATAAAGCATAAAAGAAGTTACGTGTTCCAGAGGATGAAATTAGTTGAAGTCAGCTTAATAGGAAGCTAATGAAACACATTTGGTAGAGGAGAAACATTATTGTTGTTGGCCATTGCAACCACAGACAAGAAAGGAATAGAACACGTAATGCCTGTAATTTTTCGTGTTATGAATAGTACTTCCCAAATAATGAATAATGTTTTTCGAGACTGAGTCACCCTAATGTTACTGAATAAAAGTATTAATTATAATGTAATTATGGGTAAATTTTGGAATGAAATTGAAGTCATTTAAGAAGTTAAAAATGTAAGTAAAGTTCTCACAGTAATATCCCGTGAATAGTAACCTAGTTAAACTTCGATAATACAATATTTTAAAAAGTGCTTAAAATAATTTGAAAATAGAACGACTTGATGCTTAAAAAATCTAACTAAGTCAATGGTACCAAATTTAGAATTTTCTAACTTCGGGAAGTGATTTAATGAGATTAATTAAGGATAAAAATGCTATTTTTCAATAGTTCCTCTCAGAATTAAATTATGGTTTTCTTGGGATATTTAAAACACCTATTTTCTTAATTTTTGGCATAAAAAGGGAGTTAAAATAACATCTTAAACACATAGAATGAATTTCTAAGGAGAATTAAGGTGAGAATTAACCATGGCCCTTATATGTGCCACAAGTCCTTAATCTAGCCATCCTCCTACATCATATAAATACCAATTTAAGTTTAAATTGAATTGTATTTGGTCATCTTCTCCCCCTTCTCCACTGATGCCATAGCCACTTTCTCTTTCCTTTTCTTTTTCTTCTTCTATCCATATAATCCACCTTAAATTTCATGATTTTATGATCCTAAATCAAGCTCCACTACCTCTAAACACTAAATCTACCATTAGTTTAGCTTAATTCATGTTAGAAAGTGAGAATTCCTACTTGGATGAATAGTGACACTTTTATCAAGTAAGTGCTTAATTTCTAAATTTTATATTTTTCTAAGGTAGAATTTAATGTCAATAGGATATATATGTGTGTGTGTGTGATTAAATTCAAGTTTACATGGCTAAGAAATTTATTATGAATTTTTTTAAAGTGAATTATGGTTATATTTGTAAAGAAAGAAGGAAAAGGGATTGAAAAGGGCAAGGATAAGGCTTAATTGGTGTTCGTGAAGCATTTTGGCAATTGAAGTAAGTGAATTCAATAATTTAAACATTGGTTAATGTTGGATGTTTGAGTCCAAGTGTGTGTATCATGTAGGTATGGCATATGAATGTGTTAATAATCATGTTATAATGCCTAAGAATGATATAATTGATGCTAATTGAATGGTTATAGAAGATTTAAATGATTAAAATGATGAAAAAGGAAAGGGATGATTTATGAAGGCTTATGGCTAAATTGTGTATTTGGGATGTGTATAGGTGTATATGTGAATTCTAGCTTATTTTATGTATGTATCATCTTAATTACATGATTTAAGTATGTTCAAATGAATTAACGTGAAAGAAAAAGATTTAGGAGTATTGTAACTCTTATGGCAGAAACCTATGCATGATGGGCTAGATAAGATGTAAATGTAATTGAGCATGTAATAGGCATAATTATGTAAGTTTGGTAATGTAGAGTATGAAACTAAAATATGGTAGATTTATGAGAGAAAATGATACCTATGGCCGAATGGTTAGGCTTAGATTAATGTTATGGGAAAGTGACTTAATGTATGTTAATATGGTATAAGACTATAGAATGAATGAATAAAGGTAGAATTTATGAAATTGGACTTAGAAATGACCATTAATCTTGCATGGCTGAGTGGTACATGGTAGATGTATTATGTATGAACATAACTTGATGACATCCAATGTGGTATATGGACATAGAAGGATGGAAGGTATGATGAATGATGTGAACTTAATATGTTATGGTCCTTAAAGGCATATGGCCAAAAGGTATGTTAAGTAATAAACGATCTTATGTTCATTGAATGATTGCATAAGAATGTTTATGTGATGGAATAAATAATATGATGTGAAATAGAAAGCACCAAACTTATGAAAAATGATGATGAGTATGGTATCTCAATGATAAGTGTTATGTGCCCAATGAAACCTATGATTTATGATCATGAAATGAAAGTTGATGATGTATCATGTAATAAAAATGTGAATATATGATTTTGCATTAAGAAACAATGATGAAATACGCACAAATGACCTTATGTGACATTATGATGAAATTAAAGAAAGTAAAGGAGTATGAACTCCTAATGCATGAAAGTGAAATGTTCACATGATAATGAAGTCATGAAATGGTAATAAGGCCCATGAGAGTTAGATAGCCCATTGGATGGGTTGACCAGTCAACTAAGGATATAGTAGGTGCCAGGACACTACAATGTCCCATGTTAATGATGGGTGCGGTCGATAAGGTTCTAAATGAGAACCCCCACACATTTATGATTGATGATTCACATGATGATATGTTAGTATGGATGTAGCCGCAATTGAGGTCCATGAGGGCCACTGCACATATGCTACATTCTGATTATGTTATATTACATGAGTGCAGCTGTAAAAGTCCAAAATGGGGACCCCTGTACAACCTTTAAAATAGGTGTGGCTGTTAAGGTTATGGATAAGAACCCCCGCACATGGATTATGAGATATTATGTTACAAAGGAATAGCCGTTGAGATTTAAAGAGGGCCCCCGCACACTTTTGGATCTCGTTATCTAGGATTAAGGATATGATCTCTCGAGTATGGGCCAAATGCTTAAGTAACGAGACTATTATTTTCTTGTAAGATTAAAATAGCTGAGACTATAAATGTTATAGATTAACAATATTAAGTTAACTGAATGTGATATTTTAGGTAATATAAAGATGGATATTATGAATGATAGATATTAATCAATAAATATATGCAAGCCTTAGAAATGTTTATGCTTGTTAGTATGTAATGTTGTAATCATCTTACGCTAAATGGGTTAGGCTAGAACAAGCATGCAAATGGAAATGATAAAATGGTATTTTAATTTAAGGATGCATGATAAATAATGGGACATAAATAGTTAAGCTTGAGTGAGATATGCTAATGTGATTATCTATTTGCTAATTATGGCACCTGTATGTCATGTTGTATATGTGATGCTGCATTTGTATGTGTGTATAATGTATATTTTATTGAATTCACCACTAAGCATATGCTTAACATATCAGTGTCTTTTGATGCGTAGGTTGTAAATAACTCGTATGACTCAGCCTCAAAATAGCAATTGTGTAGCAGTGCAGATATTCCCAATCTATATATATATATGCACACACACACACACACACATATATATATATCGCCTTTTGTTTATAGGTATAGAATTCATAAGTAAATGCACTCATGTATAGGGTTAGGATGAGCATGACCAAAGGCTTGTAAATAAATGACATAGATTGTAAATGTAATTGTAATCTATGAATGTAGCAATGAATATATAGATGTAAAAGATGCATGCTTGCTCGTAAAGTGTTATTGATGTATGTATATGTACATGTCTGCATGTGATAAGTAGGTAATTATGCCATGTGATGGGAGTTAACGAAATGAGTTTATGGTAGGTCAGGAAGACCCTATGATGATGAATGAGTGTTGGAAAAGTTATAGAAATGTTTTTATTATAGGTTAAAATTTTTGGCTTTCCACCCATACAACTATTGTGCTGCTGGATTTTCGTTAAAATATGACATGTAATTACTATGGCATAAAAGACTCATAAGTTTGTTCATACAAGTCTAATTAGAATGTTTAATACTTCTTATACATTAAAAAGGGTTCCAATAAGATAGTATATAATGGTCATAAAAAAGGGTTTTGAGAAGATAAAGTAAGAACACAATATCTCTTATTCGGGTCCGAAGGTGGATCAAGTAAGAAGTGTCACAGAATATGACTTAGAATATAATCGGAAAGGATAAAAAAAATGCATGGGTTGATTAAACCTTTTATGGCTCTGATAACATGTAAAGAATTAAATTCTTATATATCTTTTGTATTGATTTAATGGATATGTATACACTTTGAGTTACAAGTATAATAGGAAAGGAAATTACAATAAATAAGAATTCTAACTTAGGAAGTTACAACAAATCATATCATAATAAAATATTATCATAATCCCATAATTATAACTGATAAGATAACCAAAACTCAATCAAGTCAAGATTTTAGGCATGACAGATTAACTTCCTATTAGTCATAATAGTTCAACAATAGTCTAATTTTGAATTTTTTTAGTTTTACAATTATGCATTATTGGTATAAATGCTTTTTTTTTTTTAATTTTCCTATGAATGTAGATATAGAGAGTATTGTTTCGAACATCATATGCTTCAAATTTTAATTAGATAGAACATTTTATATGTTATGGATTAATATCTTCATTCATATGGAATACTGTGAAGCATTTTTAAGAATACTTTGTGATGTAATCATATATTTATATATAATGAATTTGAGATTAATAGGATATAAGTATAATCATAGAAAAAATACAAAAATAAAGCAAAATAAATTAAAACTAGATTGAATTGCCACTGAAAATTTTGGTCTTGAGGATATTAAAATTTCACTAATGGAATGCTTGATGGATTTTTTCTATCATATGTTAATTAATTAATTTTCTCGATAGACTACTTACAGATATTCCATTGCAAAATCTCCAAAGTAATGTTACAATGGATCTGCGACAGATAACCTATTAAAATAATAATATTATTATTTTATTATTCATTTAACGGTTCAAACATGATATATTCAATATATTGAATATATCTAATCATCACTCCATAAAATAAGATGATAATTTCATTCTAAAATAGAAAGTGAAAACAAAAATAATTAAGCCTATCAAAAGCCTAAGTTTGTAAGGATTAAGGTATCACAAGAGTTAGTCCACACGGACCTTTCAATGAAAAACTTTAATAATCTTAGTCTTTCCATTTGAACTCTAATTCCTAATCCTAATTGGATTCCCCTTTTTATGGACGGGAATATTGCATAGAAACACTATAAATACCCTTCTTAAATAATCAAGAAGGCACTTTTAATTATCTAGAAAAAATCCTAATTCCATGAGTCTAAGGCGTTCAAACTCTAAAGTAAGATTCACTATACTAGTCCTTTAGCCCACACAAAATAATCTTTTCATTCAAAACCCAACCTTTTGTCTTGCAACTTGGTGAAATATCTAGGTAAAGTCACTTTAATTATGTAAATGTTTCATTATTCCCTATGGTTTCAATGATCTCTAAGGATCAATTAGTCATATGAAGTGGTCTTCTATGATCCCCACATTAATTATAGGAGTGAGATGATGACTTATCTGCATACACATTTACCTTGCATGTTTTTCAAACCATGATTGTATATTTTGCCTAATGATGTAAGTCTGCATGGATATCACCCATGAGATGTTTGAGTCCGCACGAACGAATAGTTGACTCTATGATTATATTGTTTAGTTTGTATAGCCTACACTTGATAATGGTTCTATGTTCTGTCTTTTGTATCCTATTTTAACATTCATTCCATACTTGATAATGTATGTTTCACCCATCTTAATCTCTATATGATGTTATGATATATTTATCCTTATAATCGAACCTTGCACATTTTGGTCTTCAATATACATGTTGCTTGTATTCTGGAATTGGTTTTAAGTCCGTATAGACTCCCTTTTGTAAGGATACATAGTCCACATGAATGTTTATGATGAGTAATTGTATAATTATTAAGTATGCAAGCACGTAAGATATAATGTATAATTTTTTAACATATCATGTGTAAGTGTAAGGTAAAGACTGGAAATATTATCATATGAATAATTACTATGGATATTAATTGTGGTTATAATACTTTGAAAAGATATGATAATTCTTAGATTGCACTATTTGTTAACATGTTATTTATGATATTCGCATGGACTCCTATCATAAAGGTTTACACATCCGCATAGACTTATGTCTTCTATTTGTGGTATAGTTGATGTTCATACATGTTTATAATGCCACTATGATTGATGTGTTTATTTTGATAGGTTAATACTATATATTTATACACAATTAGGGGTCTTTTAGGACCATGTGTTGTTATTTTAATCATATTATTCAAGTGGATATTAGCTGATGACCCCATTCTAGAGATGAGTCCGGATATACCAAGTCCCATCACTATCATGTAATATGCACGAACTTATATCGATAGCCATCTATCTTCCATAAGGATTTAGCGATATAGAAATAGGACAAATTATTTATTC
Source organism: Hura crepitans (assembly GCA_948208565.1). Classification (NCBI taxonomy): domain Eukaryota; kingdom Viridiplantae; phylum Streptophyta; class Magnoliopsida; order Malpighiales; family Euphorbiaceae; genus Hura; species Hura crepitans. The sequence goes on along the minus strand of CANXYI012221789.1, from coordinate 92 downwards.
TTATTCATATTTATTTGTTTTTGTACCTTTCATCTCTTTTGTTTATTTTTTGTTATAATAGGCAGTTTACTTAAATCATTTTATCCATAAAA
>CANXYI012221740.1:0-19462 GCA_948208565.1 Hura crepitans | reverse complement strand
TATATATATATATATATATATAGACATACATACATACATATTCTAAAATGATAATATTTGAGATGTCTGTGTGATAACTTGTGGGAAAATGCATGTAATTAGCTCTAAACCATGTATGGCTAAGAGGTATATGTACTTAGGGAGGCATCATAAGTATGGCATGTGGTCATGTGTTATTTATATGCTTGATATGATATTATGAACATGTCATACATGGCATAAAATTGGCATGAAGTATGTGAAATTATGGATGGAAAGATGGGATGTAAAATGGTACACTTGGTTTGAAAAATGTGACTAAGAAATGGCATGTAAGATGGCTTAGAAATGAACTTGCAAAGCATAAACTAAAATGACCTAAAAATAACTTAATTTTGACTACTATTTGGACTATGTATATGATGAAATGGAAATGGATTTTAGGGTAATGTTAGTGGCATTATGTGTAATGCCTGTAACTTAAGTCTCCGTGAACAGTATCATTAAGGTTAAAAAGTGTTCCTAGAGTGCCAAGTCACCTTCATGAGGCTCGAGGTAGGGGAATTGGTCATGAAACTTTGAGGGGCCATAAAATAATAGATTTGACTTTATTTAAAGATTTAACAGAACTAATAAATTATTTTAGGCAAAAATCTAGTAAGCCGTAGGCTAAGATGGAGTTGGGCTAGCAATGATTGGGGATGTGCTCGGATAGACATAAAAATGTCATGCCCTAAAGGTTAAAAATTTCCTAGAGTTAATTGGTGAAAGAATTTTTAGATTTTAGGTTCATTTGTAAAATTTTCTAAATTTTAGGGTTTTACACGTAAATTGAGGCAGTTGGTTAACTATCTTGACGATGCAATTTGGCCATGAAATTTTACGAGCCCCTAAATGGCACCATTTAAGGATTTTTTAAAATAAATGTGATACTTTTTAGAGATCTAAGTGATTTTAAAAATTACCCAAAGTTTCTACCAAAACTAAGCTTTTTCAAGTTGTTTAAGTGTCTTGTAGGCCCCACCCATGCCACCTTAGCTACCATAAAAGGCTGAAGGTGACATATGGATGGCTACTTTGCCAAACCCACTCACTCTCCGCCAAAATACTTCTTCTTCCTCCTTACTACAGTTGATGCTACTTCGGCCTAAATTCTCCATTTTTATCACCTTAATCAAGCTTTTTCTTAAGTCAATTACAACAAAAATCATTTGAACAAGTGAGGAAATTATTTGTGAAGGTTTTGGAGGCCATAAGAGTGGCTAGGATTCAAGAAAATTCATGGAAGCTTAAGGGCTCAACAAAAGACGATCAAAAAAGCAACTTCTTATGTATAAGTGTTCTAGCACTTCTTATTCTATTTCTTAGGGGATTTGATGATTCTAAGAATAGCCATATGATTGGAATTTGAGTTGGATGAGCGTGTGATTTTTGGTGGATTTTTTAACAAGGAAAGGTGTGTATGGAAGGCAAGGCTTAAAAGGAGGATTTTGTGATTTGCTTTAAGCTAAAAGAGTGGATATCAACACCTTTGGTATTGAGGTAAGTACATCTAATCCATTCAAATCATTTAAAGTTGAATTGCCATGAAAAATGCTTAGGAACCTTATATGAAAATTGTAGATTAGGTGTTGTATATGTGTACTTTGATGGACTAACTTTATAATTAAGCTAATGGTGTGTGTAATAAATTTTGGCATGATATTTGGATGGAAATAATGCATGGAAAGGTGTGCCCTTCATTTGTTCGAGTGCTTTAGGTAGGAAATTGTGCATGTGTGTAGCTTGGAATGGTGTTATGGCAATTTAGTCAAGGTATATGGCATATAATATACTTTGAATGTATAGGTAGATAGGTAAAATTAAGTGGTTGTATGTATGTTCCTTGGTTGGCCAAGAGTCCCTTTGAAAGGTATGGGTATATGGCTTACGGATAGTTTTTGGCTTGCCAATTAATGGCATGTAAGGTGTATGTGATGAACTTATTAAAACTAGGCATGTATGTGTGGGTTGGTAGTATGGCTGAGGCATGTTATAAGCTATATTAGTCTAATTTGCATGGTAAAGGCATGAATGACATCTTTAGGCATGTTTGTGTAAGGCCTAAATGTGTATGAATGAGTCTAAATGGGATAAAAGCATGATTAAGGCAAAATGGACTTGTGGCTGAGAGCTTTATGAGGTAAGGTGACATGAAAATGAGGTATGGTTAATGGTATTTATAAGTGTATATTGGCATGGCTTTTATAACATTTAGTACATAACATGATTTAGGTTGATATCATGATTAGTGTGACATGAAATGTATAACATACAGGACATGTTTAAAGTATAAGAAAAGGGTTGGAAAAAGTGGCTTTAAAGTGGCATGTAAAATGACTTTTAAAAGTGATTAATTTTGGCAAGGAAATGTTCTTAAAAGTGACATAAATTGTAATGTTTTTGTGGTTTGGTAAGTAAACCATTTATATGGCATATGGATTCTTTCCTTTGAAGTTGGCTTTTGGCCTATAGACTTATAAAACTATTGGTACAATTGGCACTAACAAAGCACTTGAAATAAGCTTATAATAGCCATTGCAAAAATAGAAAATGACCTATAATTGTCTTATAAATTAAGATTTTTGGACTGTAATTAAAATGGCAACTTCAGAAGAGAATTTTTGAGCCAAAATAATATGCTATACTAGAATTAATATACATGTAATTATGCCTTTAGATTTGAGTCAAAAAGTGATAAAAAAGTTTACCTTATTTTACCCTACATGGTTAAAAGCGACCTGTAACTATCCAAGTCTAAAATTAAGTATTTGATAAAATTTTTATCTATTTGTTTTCCACTTCAAAATATTATAAAAAGATGATCAGTAAAGAAATGAACTTAAAAATGTTGGTAGAAGGCCTATTAGCTAGATACCCACTAGATGTGTTAACTAATCAACTTAGGGATTAGTGGTTGCTAAAGTGTCTGATTATCAAACTAGGCTGGTATTGCAGCCAAGGTTGATAATTATATGGTGGCCGGTACAATAGTCAAGGTCTAAAATATAGGCTATGGTGGCCGGTACAATAGTCAAGGTCTAAAATATAGGCTATTGCATATCTTTCTGTTCCCCCTTGTTCCAGTGTTTATAAGTGTAGTCTACCTTCTAGGGCCTATTTAATATTTTAAATAATGCATTTGAGTGAATTATGGGGTAATTAAATAAATTATAAAAAGAAACTGAATTAAAATAATTTTAGTGGCATTTTGGTAATTTAGGGAAAAAGTATGGCAGACATCCTACATAACATCAAACTTGTGGCTTATGGTTCACACACTACACTTAGACTAATAATTTTAATTTCATGCATGTATTAATACATGTTTTAAATGGTTTAGATTTGCTTACTAAGGATTATACTCAGTGTGCCTATGTTATGGTACACAGGTAACAAAGATAAGCAAGCCAGCCTTAGTTATCATGCATTGTAGCTATACAATAGTTGAAGGGTAAAGAAAGTTGTGTTCTTTCTTTAAGTAGTGGCACTCATGTAGTATCCTATAGGTTTTGGGTTAGCATGCTTATAAGCTACTATGTCTATACATATAACCTAGAAGTTATGTATATATATTGTTATGGTGTTTGTTTGAACTATGTGTGAACTTGAAAACTATCGGCATGATGCCCTATGTGGTGAAATGCTGATATGTGATTTAGATGTCTAATGTTGACTGATGTTTAATTGGGGGACCAAAATGGTATAGAGGGAGATGTTATGTTTTATGGCTTATTAAAGTGTTTTAAGAGGTAAAAAAAATATTTTGGAATGTTATTCGGGCAGCCATTATGCTGCCTAATTTTCTGTGACCTATAAGGGGTTTGTATATGCTTTCTCTGGGTCTGTCAGACTATGTATAAACATGCTTAAGGATTAGATATGACACCTAAGTAATAATTGATAGAATTCTTGAATAGCCTATAAGTGTGAAGGAGTTTCCTCCTTAAGCAATCCTGGGATGGGTAACCTCCTTGTCAAGTTTCTTGAAGAATCTAGTAGAAAGTGCCACATTTTGTGGTATCAGAGCATAGGTTTAGAGTTCTAAGGTAAGCTACATGAGTGCTAAAGTCTTTGGTTGGTTATGTGCTATGATACATTGCACGGAGGCTAATAAGTTAGTGATTTTTGTAGAAATACGAGATGGCTAATAGACCATTAGATGAACGAGTAGAGGAAGTGGCTAGTTATACTCCGACTACCATATAGGAAGCAAAAAATATAGCTAATCCTAAGCCTAGTTTCAACCTCTAGCATAGCCATAGACAAAGGCATATCTAGTTTTGTTGCAACAAATAGTAAATCTATTAAGACATACCTCTTCATTTATTACTCCACCTCCACCTCTTCCACCAGCTTCAGTATTTCTACCTTCCCCAACTCCTATAAGGAAGACACCACTAGAGATAATTAAAAAGATGGGAGCCATGGATTTTTTAGGCTATAGAAAGGATAATGTAGCATGAGTAAACTATTGGTTAGAGAGGACTTTCAGGATTTTGGAACAATTGGAATGTTTAGAAGAAAATAATATGAAGTATACAACTTCCCTTCTATTAGAAAAAGTATACCACTAGTGGGATACTATCAGAAGGAGGAAGCCAATGGTAGAGATTACATGGGATTTTTCCTTATGGAATTTAAAAAGAGGTATATAATTAAGTCCTATAAGGATAAGAGAAGGTAAGAATTTTTAGACTTGAAATAAGGTAAGAGGACAATGGCTAAGTATAAGAAGGATTTTACTCGATTAATCATATAAGCTAAGGAGTTCATAGCTAATAAAGAAGAAAAGTGTAAAAGATTTCTGAAGGGGTTAAATGTGGAATTGAGAATGCAAATAGCGAACCCCAGGTTGATAGACTTTGCTGTATTAGTGGCATCTACTTATGACATAGAGGAAATGGTGCAAGAGAAGAGAGATTTCTTATAGAGAAAGAGATAGTTTATTATAGGGCAATCCAGTGTAGCCCCAGTTGATAAGAAGAGAGAGAGAGAGGCACCATCTTAGTCCCATCATGTGTATTAGGCACAAAGAAAGGCCCAATCTTAGATATATGGGCATGCTTCTATAGTTAAACCCTTATTGCCTCTTAGAGCTATTAGTACTCCTAGTCCTTTAGGTAACAAGAATGGACCCCTAACTTGTAACACATGTAATAAGAAACATTAGGGATAGTGTCAATTTGGTGGAAGAGGGGAATGTTTTACTTACGGTGCTAGAGACCACTATCAAAAAGAGTGTCCTATAAGATAGTGTGATGGTGTTCGCACTTAAGCATCCATAGTGGCACCTTAGAATAGGGGTTAGAGACAAAGTAGAGGGGATCAACCTATTCCAAGTTAGGGTAAAAGATCAGAGTCCCTTGCACTAGCTAGATAGTATGCTGTCAGAGCCAGAAAAAGGGTAGTAGTACTAGATCTCATAATTGGCACTTTTTACTTATTTAATGTTCCAATTTTTGATTTGTTAGACCTTGGATCTACACATTCATAAGTATGCAGCACAATGGCACATGAGAGAGGACTAAAATCTTAGCATGTGAAAATAGATATACAAGTCAGTAATCCTATAGGGCAGAGTGTGCATGTGAATAAAGTATATAAATAGCGTCGTTTAGTGATTCAGGATTGTTTATTTCTTATAGACTTGATAGAATTGCCTTTTCACGAGTTTGATGTGATTCTAGGAATGGACTGGTTATTAGAGCATCGAGCTATACTTAACTGCAAAGGAAGAAGCTAACCCTCCAGACTACAGAGGGATGGACAATGATACTTGTGGGTGAGAGGAACATTATGAGTAATCTCATCTCAGATGTTATAGCAAAGAAACTAATCCAAAAATGGTGTGAAACTTATTTAGCTCATGTCATTGACATTAATGCTTCTACCCCAGTATTAAATCAGATTCCTATAGTTTCCAAGTTTCTTAAAGTGTTTCCTGATGAGTTGTCAGGTTTACCACCATAGTGAGAACTTGATTTTGAAATTGAGGTGTATCCTAGTACAACTCCTATTTCTATTACTCCTTACAGAATGGCACCTAATGAGCTGAAAGAATTAAATGTGCAAATAAAGGAATTGTTGGATAAAAGTGTCATCAAACCCAGTGCTTTACCTTGGGGAGCACTTGTGTTGTTTGTAAAGAAGAAAAATGGTTTGCTTCGACTGTGTATTGATTACATGTAGCTGACTAAGGTGATAGTGAAAAACAAATATTATTTGCCTAGAATAAATGACCTCTTTGATTAGTTGAGAGGTATAGGTGTATTTTCTTAGATTGATCTAAGATTTAGATATCATTAGCTAAGAGTCAAAGAAGCTGATAATCCTAATACTGCATTTACAACTAGATATAGGCACTATGAATTCTTAGTGATTCCCTTTGGTCTCATAAATGCCTTAGCAGCCTTTATGTTTTTAATGAAAAGAGTATTTCAACCTTACCTAGATCAGTTTGTGGTAGTATTTATTAATGATATTCTAGTGTACTCTAAGACTAGGGTGGAACAAGAGCAACATTATAGGTTTGTGTTATAAACTCTAAGAAAGAGACAATTGTATGCCAAACTAAGTAATAGTACTTTTTTGTTGACTAAAGTAGCATTTTTGGGACACATAGTATTTGCAGAAGGTATTAGAATAGACCTTAGTAAAGTCTAAACAGTATTAGAATAGGAACCCCTAAGGAATGTAGAATAGATATGGAGCCTTTTTGGACTAGAAAGATATTACAGAAGGTTTGTTAATGGATTTTCTATAATTGCAACCCCTTTGACAAGACTGATTAGGAAAAATGTGAAGTTTGAATGGGATGATACATGTCAAGCCAATTTTGAGAAATTGAAAAAGATGTTGACAGAAGCTCATATCATGATTCTAATTACATAGGGTAAACACTTTACAGTGTATAGTGATGCCTCACTTAATGATTTAGGTTATGCGCTGATGCAAGAAGGAAAGGTAGCAACCTATGCTTCTAGACAATTAAAGCCATATGAGAAGAATTATCTTACTCATGACTTAGAATGGGCAGCTATTATTTTTGCTTTGAAAATTTGGAGGCACTACTACTATAGGGAGAAGTATTATATCTATAGAGATCACAAAAGTTTAAAATACCTTCTCACATGAATAAATTAAACCTATGACAGAGGAGATGGCTAGAGCTAATAAAGGACTATGACTACTTAATAGATTACCACTTAGGAAATGATAATACGGTGGTAGATGCTTTGAGTAGGAAATTCATGGTAACTTTGAGATCTATGAATGCTAGGCTATAGTATATTAAGGAAAATGTTGTAGTGGCTGAGCTATAGATCAAACTAGACTTCAAACAACAAATTAAGGAAGCATATGGTAGAGATGAATCACTTGTACAACTGATAAGTAAAGTTCAAGAGAAGAAGGCAGCAAGATTTGATTTAAAGGAACATGAATGTCTATATTATCAAGGTAGGTTATATGTATCTAGTATAGATAACCTGAGATTACAAATGCTGAAGGAGGCTTACGAAGCTCCTTACTCTATGCACCCTAGTAGTACAAAGATATGCTTAGATTTGAAGCCTCAGTACTAGTGGTTAGGGATGAAAAGGGATGTGGTAGAGTATGTTGCTAAGTGTTTGACATGTTAGCAAGTAAAGGCTAAGAATTAAATTCCTTCTGGATTGCTACATCCTATAGTGATACTAGAATGGAAATGGGAAAGAATAATAATGGATTTTATAGTGGGATTGCCTATGACTAGAGGCAAATGTGATGCAATATGGATAATAGTTGACAGACAAACTAAGATAGCTCACTTTATCCCTGTTAGGATAGACTACTCCATAGAAAAGTTGGCTAAGCTATATATTAATTAGATTATTAGACTTCATGGTGTACCTATTGTAATTGTTTTTAATAGAGATCCCCAGCATACTTCTAGATTTTGGAAGAGGTTACGTAAAGCCTTAGGCAATAGATTGCATTATAATTCAGCCTTTCATCCTTAGATAGATGGACAGTCAGAGAGGTTGATACAAGTGGTTGAGGATATGTTATGTAGCTATGCCATTGAGTTTAAAGGTTGTTGGGATTAATACTTATCTTTAATAGAGTTTGCCTATAATAATAAATACCAAACTAGTTTAGGCATAGGATCATATAAAGCATTATATGGTAGGAAGAGTAGAACTCTATTGTGTTAGAGTGATATTGGGGACAATAGGATAGCACGAGTTGATCTGATTAGAGATGCTAAAAAAAAGTTAAGGTGATCACAAAAAGACTGAAAAGCTGTAACTAATAGATAGAAATCCTATGTTGATTTGAAACGGAGAGATATTAAGTATTTAATGGGAGAAAAAATATTTCTAAAGGTAACTCTTTGGAAAAAGATTGTCATATTTTGGAAAAAGCGGAAGTGGAGCCCCATATTTATTGGGCTATATGAGATTATAGAAAGAGTAGGACCATTGGCATATAGATTGGCATTGCCATCTGAACTATCACAAATCTATGATGTATTTCATGTATCGATATTGACGCAGTATAGATTGGATCCCTCTCATATATTCCTAATATCAAATGTAGAGTGTAACTAGACTTAAGTTATGAAGAAGAACCTATATAGGTACTGGCCCAAGAAATGAAGCAATTAAGGAATAAGACCATTCTTTTAGTTAAAGAACTTTGGAAACATCATAATGTAGAAAAAGCTACCTGGGAGTCTGAAGAGCAAATGAGAGCCCAGTATACAAATCTTTTTACTTTAGGTAATTTTCAAGGATGAATTTTTTTTAAAAGGGGAAGAATTGTAACACACGTAACTTGAAGCTCTATAAATAGTACCATTAAGGCTGAAAAGTGTTTCTAAAGTGCCAGGTCACCTTTATGAGGCTCAAGGTAGGTGTACTAGTCATGAAACTTTAAGGAGCCATAAAATGATGAATTTCACTTTCTTTAATTTAGCAGAACCAATAAATTATTTTAGGCTATAATCTAGTGGGTCGTAGGCTTAGATGGGGTCAACCTAGGAATAACTCGGGATGTTCCCGGATAAACCTGAAAATGTCACACCCTAAAGGTTAAAAATTCCCTTGAGTCCATTGGTGAAAGAATTTTTTAAATTCTAGAGTTGTTTGTAAAATTTTCTAAATTTTAAGGTTTTAGACATAAACCAAGGCAATTAGTTAACTATTCTGCCAATGAATTTGACCATAAAATTTTATGAGCCACTAAATGGGACCAAACAACAATTTTTAAAACAAAGCATAATGATTTTTTATGGTTTGAGTGATTTTTAAAAATTCCCCAAAGTTTATGCTAAAATTGAGCTTTTTAGGGTGGCGTGTGGGCCCTACCCATACCATCTCAGCAACTATAAAAGGGCTAAGGTGACACATGGATGGCAACTTAGAGAAACAACTCACTTTGTACCCAAATTCTTCTTTTTCCTTTTTGCAAAAGCTGATGCCACTCCAACCCAGATTCTCTATTTTAATCACCTTATTTATGCTTTTTCTTCAGTGCATTGCCCCTAAAATTCATCTTAACATGTGAGGAATCGATTTGTGAAGGTTTTAGAGGCCATAGGATTAGCTAGGATTTAAGAAAATCCATGAAAGCATAAGGGGTCAACAAAAGAGGACCACAAGAGCAACTTCTTTGTGTGTAAGTGTTCTAGCTCTTTTTATTTTATTTACTAAGGGATTTGATGATTCTAAGAACATTCATATTATTAGAATTTGATTTGGGTGAGTGCATGATTTTTGGTGGATTTTTGAAGAAGGAATGGCGTGTTTAGAAGGTAAGGCTCAAAGGGTGGATTTTGTGATTTCCTTCAATCTAAAAGAGTGGATTTCAACACTTTTGGTATTGAGATAAGTACATATATTCCATACAAAGCATTTGAATTTGAATTGCCATGAAAAAAAGCTTAGGAACCATGTATGAAAATGGTAGATTAGGTGGTGTATGTGTGTATTTTGAGGGACTAAGCATATAGCTATGCTACTGGTGTGTGTAATAAATGGTAGGGATGATATTTGGATGAAGAGAATGCATGGAAGGGTGTCTTTTTAATTTAGCTAAGAGCTTTAGGTTGAAAATTGCATGTGCGTAGAGCTTGGAATGGTGTTATGGCATGATAATCAACATATATGGCACATAATATGCTTAGAATGTATAGGTAGATAAGTAAAATTAAGTGGTTGTATGTATGTTCCTTGGTTGGCGAAGAGTCCCTTTGAATGGTATTGTTTGTGAATGGCATGTGTACATAGCTTACGTATAGTTTTTGGCTTGACAATTGATGGCATATAAGGTTTATGTGATGAACATAGTGTAACTGGGCTTGTATGTGTGGGTTGGTAGTTTTGTCAAGGCACGTTATAGGCTACATTAGTTTAATTTCCATGGTAAATGCATGAATGATGTGTTTAAGCATGTTTGTATAAGGCCTAAATGGGTATGAATATGTGTAAATGGGATAAAACCATGATTAAGGCAATATGGACTTGTGGCTGAGAGCTTTGTGAGATAAGGTGACATGAGAATAAGGTATGGTTTATGGTATTTGTATATTTATATTGGCATGACATTTATGGCATTTAGTACATGAAATTATTTGGGTTGATATCATGATTAGTGTGACATGAAATGTTTAACATATATGACATTTTTAAAGTATGAGAAAAGGGTTGGAAAATGAAGTTAAAAGTGGCATATAAATTGACTTTCAAAAGGGATTAATTTTGGCTTAAAAGTGTACTTAAAAGTGACATAAATTGTAATGCTTTTATGATTTGGTAAGTAAACCATTTATATGGCATATTCCTTTGATGTTGGCTTTAGGCCAATGGACTTATAAAAATATTAGTGCAATTGGCAATAAAAAAAACACTTGAAATAAGGTTATAATGACCATCACAAGAACATAAAATGACTTATAATTGTCCTGTAAATTAAGATTTTTGGTCTATAATTAAAATTACAACTTCACATGAGAATTTTTTAGTCAAAAAAATATGATAGACTAAAATTAATATGCAAGTAATTATGTCTCTAGATTTGTGTTGAAAAGTGACAGAAAATTTTACCCCATTTTACCCGGCAAGGTTATAAGTGACCTGTAACTCTCCAAGTCAAAAATTGACTAGTTGATAAAATTTTTAACTATCTATTTTCCACTTCACAATATTATAAAAAGATGACCAATCAAGAAATAAACATAAAAATATTAGTAGAAGGCCCATTACCTAGACACCCAAAAGATTGGTTGATCGGTCAACTTATAAATTAATAACTGCTAGACTATTTGATTATCAGACAAGGCCAGTACAGTGGCCAAGGTTCATAATTGAGCCATTGCACTACTCTATAGGGGAAACACTTCTTTACATGGATTGGATATCAAACTATGTCAGTTTAGTGGCGAAGGTCCCTAGATAGGCCACTACACTAGTCTGCTAAGCAAACTAGGATGGATTATTTATTATGATCAATGTCTTGGGAGGTCTATAAACTGATCCTTATGCATAACTACTCAGCATTTTGCCCCTTAGGAGGTTCTTATAAACTGATCCTTATAGACTATGGTGGCTAGTGCAATAGTTAGGGCCCAAAATTTAGGCAACTGCACATCCTTTCAATTCCCTTTTGTTCTACTGTCTATAAGTGTAGTCTACCTAGTGAGGCCTATTTAATAGTTTAAACAATGCACTTGAGTGAATTATAGGGTAATTGAAAAAATTATAAAAAGAAACTGAATTAGAACAGTTATAGTGGCATTTTGGTAATTTTGGAAAAAAGTATGGCATACATCCTACATAACATCAAGCATGTGGCCTGTGGTTCACACACTACACTTAGACTGATAATTTTAATTGCATGTGTGTATTAATACATGTTTTAATTAGCTTAGATTTGCTTATTGAGTTTTATACTCAATATGCCTATGTTGTGGTGCGTAAGTAACAAAGATAAGCAGGCTAACCTCAGTGATCGTGTAGTGTAGCCATATAGTAGCTGAAGCATAAATAAAGTTGTGTTCTTCCTTTAAGTCGTGGCAGTCATGTAGTATCATGTAGGTTTTGGGTTAGCATTTATAACTTAGAAGTGATGTATATATGCTGTTATGGTGTTTGTTTGAACTATGTGTGTGCTTGATAAGTCAGGGCCTAAGGCCTAGTGTGGTTAAATGCTAATATGTGATATAAATGTCTAGTGTTGACTGATGTTTAATTGGGGGATGAGAAGGTTCCAGGAGGAGATGTTATGTTCTATGGCTTATTAAAGTGTTTTAATAGGAAATAAAAAAATTTGGTATGTTATCCAGGTAGTCGTTATGCTGCCTAATCTTTTATGACCTATAAAAGGTTTGCATATGCTTTGTCTAGATCTATCAAACTATATATAAACATGCTTAAGGATTAGATAAGACACCTAAGTAATATCTTATAGAATTCCAAAATAGCATATAAGTGTTAAGGAGTTCCCTCTTAGAGCAATCCTATGATTGGTAACCTGCTAGGAAGTGACCCATGTATCGAGTTTATTCTGGAATCTTTTAAGGGGTATCACATTATGGGATGTATAATAGGAAAGAATATGTGGTCTATGTAGGCAAGTTATTTTGGCATGAAATAGTGCCAATGAATAGTGGCTACAAGCCAGTAACTGTGTATAAAAATTGGAAAAGTGACCTATAACTATCCTATTAAATAGACCATTTAGGAAGTGGCCTATGAATGGTACTTATGATGCATGTAATTGGACTTAAATTCATGACATGATTTGGATTTAAAATTAACTTATAAATGCCTAGTAAAAAGACCTTAAACTGATGTCTGAAAATGACCTCTAATTATCCTATAAGAGTAAAATGGACCTACAATAGTTTAGGTCAAAATTTGATTATGGAAATAAATTCATAACTAATTGTTAATGGATTATAAATATTATAAAATGATGATCAGTAAGTAAATGGAAATAAAATAAAGATAAATGGTGCATTAGTTAGATACCTACTAGATGGGTTTACTGGTCAACTTAGGAATTAGCAACTGCTAGATATTTGCTGATGTTTGTTGGATTTAGGAGGTCTACATACTGATCCCTAGTATCAATATTATGATGATTTGACTATGATTATTGGATTTGGGAGGTCTATGGACTGATCCCTGGTATCTATACTATGATGCTTTGATTGTGATTATTAGATTTAGGATGTCTACAGACTAATCCCTGGTATCTATTGTCTGATTTAGGAGGTTCTTGTGAATTGATCCATACTATCTGATCGGGCTGGTGTAGTGGTCAGGGTCTAAAATGTGGGCCACTGCACTATTTATGTTCCTTATAGGTCCAGTGTCTTAAAGTGTAATCTACCTAGTTGATCCTATTTAATAAATTAAATATTTTATCTAGTGATAAAAATTAACAAGACATGCAAGAATGATTATTTAAAATGATATGAAGAATAAATAATTCCCTGATCAGACTAAGGAATAAAATATTATTATTTTTACAACATGAATATTATGTATTGCATTTATACATTTGTGGCATGTCATTTCATTTGAGTGTTTGTATGTGACAAATTTTTTATGCATTAAATTCACCATTGAGTTTATACTCAGCATACTAGTGTTTTTGTTATGCAAGCAACAGAAAGTAGCAGTCTAGCCTTAACTATTGTATAGTGTAGCAGTAGAGGTATAGAATTATGCAGCATGTTGCATTCTAAAGGGTTTTAATAGGCACTTATGTATATACTATAGGTTATGAGTCCAATGAGCTTAGAAGCTGTAGGTGTCTATAATAATAAGTTGTACATGTGATGTAAATAAATAGGCCTATTGAATAGTTATAATCTCTATCTTAATTTGATGTTATGGGCCTGAGGCTTACGTGATGATGATATGCTTGTGATATATATGTTGATGATAAAGGACTAGAAGGGTCCAAAAGGTGACAATTGAAGTGTTAAAGGTTATTACAAGTGTTTTTTTATAGGTTGAAAATTTGCAGAATCTTACTCCAGTAGCCATTATGCTACCAAGATTGTTATGTAGATTTCGAAATAGGTTAAAAGTAAGTGTTTTAACTTTATATAACCTGAATGGAAATGTCTAAATAATAGACTGAACATTTAAGTAATAACTGTCTAACTAATGAATATTCCATAAGTGTTAAAGAGAGGTAGTTTTAGGATGGGTAACTTATGGGAAGTGTATCGCTTATAGGGTTTCTTCAGAAATCTAGTAAGATGTGTTACAAAAGTGGTATCGGAGAATAAGTTAAATGTTCGTAGGTATTTTACTTGAGTGCCAATGTCTAGGAAATGATTGTTTTGGTATGTTACACTATAAAAAGTTCGATATGTTCTGTTATTAATATAATAAGTTAAGATGTCTAATAGAACACTAGAGGAATAAGGAGAGGAAGTACCCAGCTATGCTCCTACTATAATAAAAAGAGTAGGTGGTGCAACCATAGCTAAACCTAGTGATGTTACACACTTACCACAACCTTAGACATAGCCATAGACATAAGCATCTCTAATATTGTTACAATAGATAGTGGATTTGTTGAGACATACTTTAACAATAGTAGTTCCACCTTCTCCACCAACTCTAATACCTCTACTTTCAATAGTACCTCAACCCCAGTGGTATTGTAGAAGGCATACTTAAAGAGGGTGAACAAAATAGAGGCTATATATTTCTTAGGAGCTAGAGGTAAAGATATAGCAAAGGTAGAGTACTGGTTAGAGAGAACAATGAGGATACTAGAATAGCTGGAGTGTACAGCAAAAGAGAGTATGAAGTTATGAGACCCCGTATCGGATCTTTGAAGAAACCCAATAAGCGGTGCACATCCCGCCAGGTCACCCATCCTAAAAATTATCCTATGCTAATTCATTTCACTTTTAATTATTCTGTAATATTTAACTATATTTCACTCCAAATTTATTCCTATCTAATCTACACACTATTTAGGTTTATACTGTATCAACCATGCCAATATTGGCTAATTACTAGTCGGTCAGGTATTTCTTAAAATCAAATAGCATAACGGCTGCCTCGGGTCTCTAACCAAAATTTTAACACATGTAAAACACTTTAAATTCTCAAATTATCTCTTAGACACTTATGGTCCCCTATCTATCAACCAAACATCAACATTCTATTAGTTCATCCATATAGGCCTCAGACCACAATCAAATAATCACTAATACAGAGACTTAGGCTTACAACCCATCTCATCAAGCAAGAGTAATCCTATTTTTAAGATAGTCTAGTGGAAACTTTTTACAAAACACTATCTATGACATAAACGAAAACCCTTATATGGTACCCATTCTATACCTATGTACATGAGAGCAAAATTGTATACAAAACATATGGCAACTTTACTTACCTATCCTTTAAACCTTGATTACATGCACTGCAAGACTATCTATAGGTTTTAATTACTTGTGCACCAAAATATGTACGCTGAGTATATAATACTCAATGGTGAACTCAAACATTTAAGTCATGTCATATAAATTATCATGCATTTCTACAATAGTAACATTCCTTTATTTAGGCAGGTTATTATATCATCAATTAAAAGAACATTTATCAAAATGACCACAGTACCCTTCTTATATGATTATTATTCAATTGTCAAATAATATCTTGAAATTCTATCTAGTATGAATATGTATCATTTTTAGTGATAATAGTAATTAGTTCAAAATATTATACTAATGTTTAATCATTTCTATCAAATGACCAAAATACCCATGTTCTTGACCTTAACAAATTTATTGCTTATATTGTAATTTACAATATATAAATTGTAAATCTAGGCCATTACTAGATATAGTATCCCAGTCGTTTAATTTATTAGGGTAGTACATATTATGTACACAAAATTACCAAAATGCCCTTTTACCAATTCATGCCCATGAGTCATTCATTTAGTTAGTCTAAGCCAAGCAAATCATGGTTCTACATTATTATTAAAGATAGCATGCATCTTACTAATCAAGCCAATGAGTACTACATAAGTAAAATTACCAAAATACCCCTAGGTAACTATTTTACAGTATTATTTAAATAATTATGCTCACATATGCATCTTAATGCTTATTGTCTCTGGTTTAATTCATTTGTTGTTTATTTTATTAATTTATCTAGCCTAACTCAAAAGACAGCACTAACATACACTAGACCTAGAAGGAAATAAAAGGAGTGTAGTGATTAATATTTTTAACCCCGACCACTACATCAGCCTAAATAAGTCATAGCACCAAAGGTGCAAATGATGATATATGGTCTGTAAAGTAGATTGGCCTAATTAACTAGCTAGTACAGTGGTCCTTCGGGACCTTGGCCACTATACTGCTAAAAGTTAAGTGAATGTCATTGCTTGGTATAACAGTCTGACTAGTGAAGTGAACCTTTAAGACTTACCATACTGCACCGACAAAGATCAAGTGACTGCCATATCTTGGTCTAACTATCTAGTTTGTACAATGACCTAAAATAGACTTACACTGCTATACCAGCCTTATCTAAAAAGTAAATAATGTAGTAGCTGCAAAATCCCTAAGTTGAATAGTTAACACATCTAGTGGGTGTCTAACTAATGGGCTAAGTATTATTTTCAAGTATTATAATTGCCAATAATTAAGGTATGTTATACTTGATTTTATTCCATGGTCATTTCTCATATAGTTGACATTTACTGTCCAGTGGCATTTTTGATTCAGATGATGGTCAAATTGGACAATGATAGGTCATTTCGACAAGTTTTCAGTAGCCTTTTCTAGGTTCATTTCTCAACATTTTTTAGTGTAGCTTTCCTAAATAATATCATACATTCCATAAAGCCTAAACTAACATAGATTATGCCATTTGAAAGGCCAAAACACTAGGCATACTTACCAATTCATATATTAACATTATACTAGCCCTTTTAGGCACATAATTGGGGCACATTACAAACCACTTTTCAAGTGATTTTCTAGTTCAAGTTAAAGTTTGTTTCTTAGAACTTTTCTTACCTTTTTAAGGTACATGTCAGGTATTCATTTTATGCCATACACATCATACATGTTTATTTAAACCATATCCAGCCTATTATGGCACAAGAAAGTTTATTTACCCAAACTTTATTACCCATACTTATAGCCCTTTTTTGGCATATATTTTAGGTCCATTTCATGCTATCTCTAAGTTTATCTTAGTGACATGCTAAGGTCTCATTTTAGGCAATTTTCTAAGACCATTTTTAAGTAGTTATTAAATCTTTAAAAGTATAACTCTTATTATTATTTCATGCCATCTTAGTCATGTATATTAGACTAGTCTCACCCCAAACAAATTAGGCCAAAACATGCTCATATTATTATGCCTTATCATATATATACGTTACACATATATTATCAACATTTTCATGACATTTTCCTTGATTTAGCTCTCGGCCATAACTTATTAATGTCCTAAAGCATATGCATCCTTACTTTCCTTCCTAGATATATACATCCTAAGATGATAGAAGCAGACTCACACATAAACCTTTCTATACCAAAGCTAATTAAACCATCACACACTTAACATAGATCTCGACTATAATAAGAATATACACACACATGTATCTCTTCATACATTCGATATTTCATGCATAGTCTAAGCCTTCCTTACATATATAATCACATTATCATGGCACCTAAGGTTGTATGTACTCCTTAAGTCTCTCGACCATTAATGGAAAACCCACTAAACACTTCCCTAACAACCTAATGCTCAAGTCATTCATTCCAATGTCATGCCTTAATAATTCTTTATGGTGGGAGCTTCTTTTCTAGAATTTTTTTTCTACAAATTCCCTAACATATGATAGTGAATTTAGGTGTGATTTATTTTCTGAAAAATAATGAAAAAGATTATGAAAATGGCACTTTTTCCTCCTTTTGGCATCAGTTCCAATATCTTGGAGAAGAAAAGAAATTCTTCTTTGTGAGTTGATTTGGACACTTGTCAAATCACTTTAACAAATGTCATGGCCCTTAGGCTAGTTGGCTTAGTATAGATAGGTCTTGCAACCATCCCAACCATCCTAAAATGGCTGGATTCTTTATAGAACTTTAGAAATTCACCAAAATTAAGATGAAGATCAAAAAATTGTACCATTTGAAATTCATATTTTAATCCCCTCTATATGCTCATAAATTTTATGGCTAAATTCCATAGGTAGGGTAGTTTTCAAATTACCTCGATTTGCATGCTAATCTAAAAAATTATGAGAATTTGCAAACGACCTCGAAAATAAAAAATACTTTCACTAATGGACTTAATGAAATTTTTATTCTTCAAGGTTCAATATTTTCAGGTCCGTTCAGGCATATCTCAGGTTATTCCCAGCCTGACTAAATTTTTTACACTAATCAGTTGCTTACTATCCAAAATGAATTATTGGTTTTACAAAATTTTGAAATTTTGCCTTTTTCATCATTCTAAGGCCTCTCGAAGTTTCCTAACTAGTGTCATTGCCTTGATTTATGTTCAAGTGACCTAGAACCCTAAGCACACTTCTCAGACCTAGTGGCATTATTCCCAAAGCCTCAAAACACGAGCGTTACATAAGTGCACTAATTCTCTTTTGTAGTAAGAGATATTTCATTGGTGGGACACTATAAAAAAAGGCACCAGCAAAACTTACTTGGGAGTTTTTCCAAGATGAGTTTAGAAAGAGGTACACAGTTGAGTCTTATAAAGATAAGAAGAGGTAGGAGTTCTTTGAATTGAAATAGGGTATGAGAAAGATTTCACTAGACTCAGTAAGTATGTAGAAGAGTTCCTTCTGGCTGAGGAAAAAAAGTGTAAGAGGTTGGGAAAGGGCCTCAATATAGAGTTGAGAATGCAAATATCTACTTTGAAGATCAAGGATTTCTCAGATCTAGTAGTAGCTACATATGATTTAGAGGAAATGACATAAGGGAATAAAGATGTTTTTTAGAGAAAGAGGAAGTTCATTGCAAGGCAAGCTAGTATTGCCTCGAGTGCCAATAAAAATTGGATAGAGACACAATCTTATTCAAGGCAAAGCCATATAGGCAAGTGCAGTCTTAGAAAATGGGACAAGCATCTAGGCAAGTATATGGGCAAGCATCAGTGTCTAGACTGAGACTACCACACCCAACATCTTATGCTCCAACCACTATACTTAGGAATGCACCTCCACTTTATAGGACATGCCACAAAAGACATCATTGGTAGTATTAGCAGTCAAGAACTGGAGAGGGTTTTATTTTTAAGTCTAGAGACCACTATAAAAGGGAGTGTCACCAAAGATAGCCAGAGGGTACTTATACTTAATCATCAGCAACACCTCAGAGTAGGGTGGAAAGATAGACTAGGAGTGAATAGCTTAGTAGTAGTAATTAGGGGACTAGGTC
>CANXYI012221724.1:0-10744 GCA_948208565.1 Hura crepitans | reverse complement strand
AAGTACAATTAAGTAGAATTGGATTATATTTCCTGAGTAATTGATGAAATACAGACTAAAGGGTATTTTGGTCATTTTACACATATGTTGTTAAATAAATTGATTCATGTAAAGTATGCATGCTATGAATATTAATAATTACTTTAAATAATTTATGTGAGTCAAAAAGGTTATTTCATGACATATAAATGCCTTAGGGGTATTTTAGTAATTTGGCACCATGTTATATAAATTGAATTAAAGGACTTGGCAAGATCAATTATTGGACTACACATGTATGAAAAAAATATATTGCCATGATTTAAATGCTTTAAGTTCACCATTAAGTATCTCGTATACTCAACGTACCTATTTTGGTGCGCAGGTACTCAAGAGTGGAATCTTGCCTCGTGAAGCATGTTGATAAGAGTTCAGAGGATACCTGTGAAGGATTATAAAGTAAATTTTGTGTAATTTTGATATCTATGTACTTAGGTGGGAATTGGGTGGAAACATATAGTTAAGCTCTATATATGGGATGTATATAAGTAAACATAAATTATTGATGTAAATAAAATAGCCCTATATGTTTTTCTTGTAAATGTATGTTCAAGAATGATGTTTATTTATGATGTGAGCATGAGGCTCTATATATGAATGCTTTTGTATATGGCTTAAGGCCTGTGTTTGCTGTGTGGTAATTGTTGATGTTAGGCTGAGAATAGGGGACCAGATTGGTCCAGGAGTTATGAAGCATTTATAAAAGTGTTAAGCAAGCTTTTAAAATTTTGGGATAGAACCCAGACAACCATTATGCTATCGAAATTTCTAAGATTTTTGGGAATGACTTATAATCACCTAGAATTGACTTCCTTTGTATGATTTCAGTTGAATAAGGTATAAGACCAAAGAGGAGTTAATTTGGACACAAAGTAAGTAAGCTGATGTAAAGTAATTCAAGTTATATGAATAGTATTAGTGGCCAATATTTGGATGGGTGACCTAAGAGTGTGTTCATCACCTAGGGGTTTCTTAGGGAATCCAGTAGGGGGTGTTACAATCTAGCTACATATCAAGATTACCCATGTGTCAAAAATATGAAGTAGTTTGACTTAACCCTTCCATATACAGTTGCTGTGCAATTTATCTTTTGACCAAACTTTATCTCATTTAGGTTTGAGTATGGACATGTATCAACTCAGTGCTTAATTAGGTATGTTAAATCAAGAGTAAATATGTTAGTTCTAATAATTATTCCTTTAGTCTAAAAATGCCCTTGTGAATCTCATTCACACATACATCTTATTTTGGTCAAAGATTCTCGAAATAAAGGCATATTAGAATAGTGACATAAACTCCCTAAAATAATTTGGTTGATGAATCCTCTATTGATCACTCAACTGCATTTAAGTATTTCATACTATACCTAATCACCTAGATATGTATACATCATGGCAATATAATGGCACTAGAGTCAAAGTATAATGCTCCACACTTAAGGTAACCTTAGTGATCTCAAGTCAAAAGATACTTACATAATTAATATGATGAAATTGCTTCACCGATATAGATTATTTATCCATGTGAACATTCTCATGTTAAGTCTCTGGTGAACTTGTTTCTTAAACAAGCTTCCATATATTATCTCTAAGCAAGACTATGCTTACAACTTTTTAGAACCACTATTTGACAAGGTCAAAGAACCTAACATGTGATAGTCTATTTGTATTACCAATGTCTTATCTTGTTAATACTATGACTAGGGATGGTTTTGGTATTTCACATTTGCATGCAATAAAAATCTTACTTTATGACAACTACATAATTTCATATGTAATACGAATATACCATGGATTTTATTACATAATTGAAGATCATTTCTAACAAATGAATTAACATAAGCACTATAGTAATAAAATAATACTTTTTGTTAAAAACTAAAGAATATTATATACATAAAATATCCCTATAACATATAAGCTCTAGGGCATACTTCTAATAGTAACTGTTTCACAGTTTCAACCATTATCTCTAAATTGCTTCTAAAGGGCAGAGACAAGTTAGAGCTAGATCTGAGATAGTTAACAAAGCTAATCCATGAGCACTAGCAAGGTAGTAAACTATTAAGGCCTAAGAGGATGTTAATTCACTTAAAGTTATAGTTAGTTCCTTCCATATTTTTCATCTACCTATTATAACATTGATAGATTCAAGTTCTACATATTTTTATATATACAGAGCATGGCCACATGATTGGGGTTTATAAGTGGAGTTATTAGATATTGATGTTATGGTTATCAATTCTATAGGACATGTGATAGTAAATAAGATTTATAGAGAATGTATTTTAATAGTGTAAGGATATGCATTTCCCACATATCTTATTAAGTTTCCTTTAAATGAGTTCAATCTTATCCTCGGTATGGATTGGTTGTTTAAGTATTATACATTAATAAATTGTAAACAAAAAAGGCTTACCCTTAAAGTGGATAATGGGAAAGAGATTATATTTATGGGAAAATAATAAATTTCTTATCCAATGTTATCCTTACAATTGCCACTATGAGATTAATTAGAAAAGGGTGTGAGGCTTATCTAGCACGTGTGGTAGATGTAAGGAAAAAAGAACCAAATTAAGTTAGATTCCTATTATGTCTAAATTTCCTCACATTATAAGCTACTCAATTTACCATGTGTATGGGAACTTATGTTTGGGATTAAAGCTTATTCGAGCACAACACCAATTTTTACGGCTCCATATATGATGACTGCTATAGAGTTGAAGGAATTGAAGGTTCAATTGCAGGAATTATTAGATAAAGACTTTACCAGACCTAGTATTTCACCCTAGGGGAGCTCTAGTGTTGTTTTTTATGAAAAAGGATTGATCTTGAAGGCTATATGTGGATTACAAATAGCTAAACAATGTTATAGTTAAGAATGAGTATCTATTTCCTCATATTGAGAATTTTTTTATCAGCTTAAAGAAGCTAAGGTATTCTCCAAGATTAACATGAGATCAGGGTATTATCATGAGAGTGAAGGAGACATATATGCCTAAGACTACATTCAAAGCTAGTTATAGGCACTATGAGTTTTTGCTAATTCTATTTGTGCTTACTAATGCTCTTAGAGCTTTTATGGATTTGATTAATCGAGTCTTCCATCCTTATCTAGATAAGTTTATGGTAGTTTTCATCGATGATATTCTTATTTATTCTAAGAATAAGGATGATTATGAGTAATATCTCAAAGTTGTTTTACAAACTTTTAGAGATGAAAAGCTATTTGCCAAACTAAGCAAGTGTGAGTTTTTGCTCAATAAAGTGTCTTTCTTAAGACATAAAGCATCTACTGATGGTATTCTAGTTGATCCAAGTAAGATAAAAACAATAGTAGAATATAAATCACCTAGAAATGTTATTAAGACCATAAGTTTCCTAGTGTTAGCTAGGTATTATAGACATTTTCTCAAGGGTTTCTCCATGATTGCGGCAATTATAACTCACTTATTTATGCAAAAATGCTAAGTTTGTTTAGGTTAAAAGATGCTAAGAGAGTTTTAACAAGCTGAAAGATATGTTGATTAATGCATTAATCATTACATAACAAGTTTCTAGGAAAGACTACATCATTTATAGTGATGCATCTTTGAATTGTTTTGTTAGTAGTACGCCCTAGAGCTTGCATGTAATGGAGATATTTTGCATACATAATAATCATTGGTTTATAACAAAAAGGCATTCTTTATTACTATAGTGCTTATGTTAATTCATTTGCTTGATATGATCTTAAACTATGTAATAAAGTCCTTTGTATATTCATAGTGCAGAAGAAATTATAATGTGTTCATAATGTGAGATTTTGATTACAAGCAAATGTGATAGTACCTAAATATCCATGATTATAGATTAACAAGAAGAGACATTACTAATATGGATAGATTAACACATATTATACTTCTTAATTGGATAAAAGTAGTAGTTCTGACAAGCATTAAGCATAAAGATGCTTAGAATTAACATATGGATGTTTACATAGGAAGTAAGTACATTAGAGACCCATGAGATATTCACATGGATACTTAATCTATGTCAATAAAAGTATCTCATCATATCAGTGGTGCAATTATCCTTAGATTTGAGATCACTAACTATCTAAAATATGGAGTGACATACTTTGACTCCAAAGATTTTATTCATACAAGAAGTATACATGGCAAGGTACTTAGGTACATAACATATTTAAAGATAGGGTAGTAATCAAGAAAGAATTCACCACTCTATATTATAGTAGGGAGTTTATTTCACTATTCTAATAAGCAATCTTTATTCAAGAAACTTTTACCAAAGTAAGATGTAATGTGTGAATGGGATTCACAAAGGGCATTTTTAAAATAAAGGTGAAATTATCATAACAATATGTTAAGGGCTTAATTAGACATACTTAGTTAAGTTTTGAGTTGACACAAGTCCATACTCTAAATTATATAGGGCAAAAGATGGTGAAAGGAGTTTATTACATCGTAATTATTTATGGAAAGGTTAAGTCAAACCACTTGATATTTTTGGCACTTGGGTAGCATTGATGTGTGGTAAGACACTACTTTTGACTTATACATAAGTGAATAATTGATTGGAAATCAATTATTGGGCCAACTATCCATTATGTACTACCAACATGCTTGAAAAACCCACATGGTCACACACTGATAAGAGCAAATTAAAGAGGTAAAACTGCAAAGTTTTAATGATATGAGATGTCATTAAATAAAAAGAAATAAAATGAGTAGGCTTATTGGGCTTAGAGCCCAAGAGAAAAGCTTAAAACATTAATTAGGCATTAATTTAAAGTTTTAAGTGATTAGGTCAAAATTGGGCATTTTAATTTGTTACCTAAAAGCCCATTTTTTATTCAGCCACTTAGGTGTTTACAGGCTAGAAAATCTAACCTAAGAGTGAATAAAATGGGTATCAAAACCCTTATGAAGTCATTTAAAAAATGAGAGTCGCAAGAAAGAGAATAATTCTATACTATTGCTGCAAATTCACCTTATTTTAAGCCTTCTCATTCTTATTTGTTCTTGAATTTTATATCTTTCAAGCACCTAGAAATAAAATTCACTTGTACACCTCTTGTAGAGTTCACATTGAATTTGTTACTATTGTGAATACCTTTAAGGTGCTCTCGAGAGGATTAATGTGGTTTTCAACATCATGGTGAGGTGAAAATCTATAAATTGGAATCGTGTAGAGAATTTAAGGTAAATTCTTTTTATGTTATTTCTTTAGCTTTTATTTTTCAATTTTTCAATATTCCAACCTTTTCTGGAGATCCATGGATGTTTAATTTCCACTGTGCACAAGCCCATGAGAACCAATAATGGTATCAAAGCATAGTTCTATTGAAAAGTTTAAAAAAAGTTGCAGTTTGTTGGTACCCTATGGCTAAATTTTAAATTTTTGGATTGAAATTTATGTATACTTTTTCTATTTTATTCCCTTTCTTACGATTATATATAGATAAAAATTTATTTATGGCTTTGTGAATATTTGGGATTTTATATGCTTCAATGAACAAAAATAGTGAAAATTTATTATTTTAGTCTACTAGAATTCGACTCTTTGATTCAATTGGTTATTTAATTAGTTTCATATTGAAATTTTATTTTAAGGTTTTTAAAACCTTAAAGTTCAATTCTATGGATTATCAAGAAAATTGAATTTTATTTGATAATTAAAATAATTAACTGAATAGTACACTCTAATTTTGATGGCATTAATCAACTAGTTTCAAAAATTTTTGCTCAGTTTGGTTTTTTTTTTAATGTTTTTGGCCCTAAATTATTTTTTCTAGACTCCTAAGGGATAGAAAATATATTATGGAGTTGGCCAATAAAATTGAATTTTATTTGTTAATTTTAAAAATAAAATCATTGAACAAGAATTTTAGGATATTTTTTAACTGCAAAAAATAGTTAAATTAGGACAAATTTTTTTTAATGATTTTTTTGTATTTTAGCCCAAAATTATTTTTTTATACGTTTCTTAAGGTGTCACGCCCTGACTTTTGGTCCAATTTAACCACACATGGAGTGAAAATTAAAGGAAACCATGGGAAATAAATTTGATGTACGGATTGAGTGGAGTTGGTTGGTATCAATAGCATAGTGAAAATTCACCAAGGGACGTGACGATCATTTTTCAAATTATCATGGGCAATTTTAGAAAAGAGTAATTTAAGCTTTATTAATAAGTGGAATATGTATGGGAGAGGTAAAAACATGAAAATAACATGAAAGGAATATAGAAGTGTGAAAAAAATGAGGTTCACAACCCAATCTTAGTGAATAGTAACATCGGGCTATTAATAGTACCACCTGGGGCCATTTTGGTTTATTGTACTAAAAATAAGAACTAATTAAAAGATAATGTATGGTGAAATTTAGGAACCATTTGAGGTCGTATAAGTGGTTAAATAAGCAAAAGAAGTTTGCATTGCACTATCCTAGTGAATAGTAACTTGATTTTAGCTAAATAATAAAATATCTAAAACGAGATCAAAAAAATCTAAAAATAGCGCAATTTGATGGTCAAAAATTCTAACTAAGCTAATGGTTTTAAAGTTGGAATTTTTGATACGGGGAAATAATTTATTTAAGTTAATTTAAATTGTGATTTAATGTTTTTAGCCGGTTTTGCTCAATCAAAAATTATGAAATTTGAGTGAGGGACTAAATAAAGTATTTCTAGATTTTTGGTAATAAGAATGGAATTTTTTGAAGCCTCTATGATCAAAAAATAATTTTTATGTACCAAAATAGACTAGAAATAATCTCATCCATTGGATTTTAAATGGGATGATGATGGCCATTGAAAGAGGGGTATATATGTAATGCCCGTGTTTTAAGGCTCTATCAACAGTGCCACTAGGTCCAAGAAGTGTGTCAACGATACTAGTCATGAAACTTTAAGGGGCTTTAAATGGATGCAAAAGGCAAAATTTAAAACTTTAGCAGAACCAATAATTCATTTTAGGTAGTAAGCTACTAATCTATGTAATAAAATTGAGTCAAGCCGAGAATAACCTGAGCTGTGCCCGGATGGACTCAAAAATATCAGACCTTGAAGCTCAAAAATTCTACCGAGTTCATTGGTGAAAGAATTTTTGAATTTTGAGATCGTTTGCAAATTTTTGTAATTTTTTAAGTTGGCATGCAAATCGAAGTAGTCTAAAAACTACTCTATCGATAGAATTTAGCCATGAAAATTTCTAAGCATGTAGAAGGATCAAAATATAAATTTGAAAACAAATGGTGTAATTTTTTGAGGTCTATGTGAATTTTGGTGAATTTATGAAGTTTTGCCAAAATCGAGCCGTTTTAGGATGGTTCGGGTGGTCACAAGACCCACCCGTACAATGCCAGCTGGCTTAAGGCCCATGCCAAGTGGTAATTTGTTTTAATAAGTGGACAATTCCACAAAATAAAGAAAAAATTTTTTTTTTCTCTCTTTTATTGTCTTGAAGCCGATGCTACCTCAGCATTTGGGAGTTATTTTCATCTTCTTCCTTCAGCCATTTCTACAACTTCTAGTTTTCTAAATTCAATTTGGTGTGTTAAGGAGCTAGGGGAACAAGAAGCACTAGAAAAGGAGACTGCAACAATTAATTAAAATTCATTGAAGTTTCTTGGACAGAAGCTGTCCAGCAAGTGTATAAGGTGAGCTTTCATAGTGGGTTATTAATGGTTCCTTGTGATGCCTAACATCTAAAAGGGGGTGTGTGAATTGTGTTTGAGGTGTATTGAGGCAAAGAGAGGCTTGAAGAAGGGTAGAGAAGCCACCGTGGAGGGCTAGGCAACTTGGGTAATTGAAGGCTTCAAATGTGCTCTTCTTGTAAGTAAGTGAATTCACTTATTTATCTCATGTCCCTTAACTTTCGTGGCTTGATTGGGTGGCTTGAGTTTAGTGAAATGGAGTTTTATTAACTATAATGTGTAGTAAAGTGAATTGGTGAGGTATATAAATCATGTGTGTGAGAAATAAATGTTTGAGAGACTATTTGATAGAAAGAGAAGTGGTATGATGTTAAAACTTTATTGGCCGAGAGGTGCTTGTGAAATTGGGCATGTATATGTGTGGTTAAAGCATGATTGTGATGAGTTCTTTGAGTAGCTAAAACCTTATGCAAGTGTGAGTCTGTGTGTGTGTAGCTTGGCATGAGTTTTAGTGGAATGTATACCTAGTTAAGGATAAATGGCATGTAACTAGCCATAAAGTGTGAGGTAATTATGTGATTTGCATTAATATACTAGCTATGGTTAAGACCTGTACTAAGGGTATGCTAGCTGATTTGGCTTGGTAATAAAGTTGTGCATATGTAACTATGCTTATAATGTGTTAGAAAGCACGTATGATTGATTGAAACCAAGTAAGTGTGTACTTAAAGCCATTGGAAGGTTTAGGCCCAGAGTTAAACTAATGAAAATGGCTTGAAATTGTGGATAACATGTTGGAAATGTTTATGTATGATAAGGCATGATAATGTGAGCATATTGAGTCTTATTTGGTTGGTATAAAACTAGTTTAAGGGACATAATTAAATGGCATGAAATGTGACTAAGAATTGGTATGTAGGATGGCTTGAAAATGAGACTTAAACTTGATAAAAAATGACTCGAGGAATTGGTTTGCAATGTGCCTTTAAGGGCTATGACTTGTGAATAAATAATGTGCTCATAATTTATGCCTTTGAGGGCTATTACTTGTGATTAAATGTAATGGCATTTGAGCCTATGTTTTAGCCTTATAAATGGCATAGTAGTTGTATGGCTTAAGGCCTATGAATATTGTGGAAATAATGATGAAAATTACACTAAAAATTGTTAGCAAATGAACCTAGGAAAGCCTATTGAAAACTTGCCGCAATGACCTATAACTGTCCAATTTGACCATTACCTAAATCAAAAATACCACTTAATAGTAAATGGCAAATATTTGAGAAATAATCATGGAATAAATTCAAGCATAATGTACTTTAATTTTTGGCAATTCCAATACTTGAAAATACTATTAAGAATTTACCTCATATAGCCTAATTATAGCCATACTAGACTAGGCTAAAATTGGACTGTACAATAAAATTTTTAACTAACTGTTTTTCACCCTTAAATATTATAACAAGTTAATTTATGAAGGAATGAACATAAATTAAGTTACATGACCCATTAGTTAGACACCCACTACATAGGTTAACTAGTCAACTTAGGGATTTTAATAGCTACTACACTGTTTGATTTTTAGGCAAGGCTAGTACAGCAGCCTAGGTCTATATTAGGACCACTATACTAGTCTATTGGACAGACTATTATCTACCTTTGCCACTTAATGCAAGTTACTTAATTTTGCTAGTGCAGTAGCGCAGGTCTCGAAGGGCCACTACACTAATCTATTAGACAGACTAGTCTGCTAGGTAGACCCAGTTATGCCATTATTAATCCTCAATTAAGCCAGCATAGTGGCCAAGGTCTAAGAGGGCCACTGTACTAGTCTATTAGATAGACCATATTATGTTATCTGCATGTTGGGTGCTATGACTCAATTAGGTCGGTGTAGTGGTCGGGGTCCAGAATGTGGATCACTGCACTATTTTTATTCCCTCTAGGTTTAGTGTATATTAATGTCATCTTTCTAGTTAAGTAAAAGTTAAACAAATGAAGATGGGAGAAATTTCAAGATGGGTGATCGAGTAGGAAGTGCACCGCTTATTAGGTTTCTTCAAAAATCTAGTAGGGAGTGTTAAAATATAAGGGTGGAAACATCTAGATTTTATGAGCATCATCCCCCTAAACTCTATGGATGGATGAAATTAAGCTTTCTCCCATAATAAACATGATCTTTTCTCTTTTCTTAACCTTTAAAATGCACTTAAACCCCTAAACCAAAGGTGAAGAATCCATCTAACACCTTTATAAAGCCTAAAAATGGTGAAAAATAAGCAAAACAAGGAAGATTTAGAGGAAATCAAGTATGAAGAATTTTGGAGATTTAAATTTCATATGATGGTAAGTTGGTTATTTTTAAGGTTTATTAATTTTTTAGGTTATTTTAGGAACCAAAATAAGTGATTCTAGTGTTTGTTTAGCCTTTGGAACAAATTTAGATTTTCTATGAATTTTTCTATTAAAAATTACATTATGTTTATAGTGAATTTTGGTAGTGAGCATAGGATGACCAAATCAAGGGTGTGGAAGGAAATTTTAGAGGCAAATGATTTTGAAGGCAAATGAAATCCTAAGTAAGTGTATTCAATGAAATATATACATATATATGTGGTTGTTGAATTTAAAGTAATGTGTGTGTGCATGGAATTTGTGTGATCTTATGTTCATATTGCGTTTAAAAGCATTATTAAGGCATAAATGAGTGATGTGAATGATTATTACATGATTTAGCTACATAATATGGTGAGATGATTATGTTAAATAAATTAACCAAATATGGTTATATGGTGTATAATGTAAGTTGTGGTTAAATAGTTGAAATTGGGTATGTAACATGTAGTTGATGGAAAATAATAAAATATGAGGAACAATAGCATAGCTAAATTGAGGTTAGAATGAATTTTTGTTGAAAGAGTTAATTATGTGTATATTATTATGTTTGGCAAAATGCAAAAATAGTGGTGGTTAAGTGTATGTATATGTGATCAAATTAATAGTTTTTATAAGTTATAATATTATTAAGTTAAAAATTAACCAAGTAGT
>CANXYI012221700.1:0-14998 GCA_948208565.1 Hura crepitans | reverse complement strand
TGTGGAATATCCCAAATGATTTATGCCATATGAGTTTGTGTGCATTTGCTTGTGATTTACATTATGGAAATGCTAGTTTACATGGTTAAGGGTAATGTGTTAGTGTAATTAGTGTTTTGGCATGTTTAAGTACTCAAATTAATAGGTTTTGTGTGAATAATTAGTGAAAATTGGATGTTTAAATGCATGAGGTGAAAATTTCATAATAGATTTATAAAGGATAAAATGATGTGCAAAAAGGAAATGGTAATGTTTGAGGCATGATTTAAGGGATTAGGAAGTGAGCATAATGTAAAGAAAATGAGGGTCGAAATTGGCCTTAATTTGGGCATCAATTGATGAGTCAATTGATGTACGTAAAGTGAGGGGTATTTTGGTCATTTTGAAAAATGTTGTATACGTATGGCAATACGACGCTTCTGGTGCATTTAGGTCTTGAAATGCAACCTAAAATGAATGAGTAATGACAAAGGGTGAAAACTAGAAATGACCAAATGAATAGTGTTTTTGACCAAATGAATAGTATTTTTGCGATAGGGGTAAAATTGTAAATTGTGGACCAAGTGAGGGCATAAAAGTAATTTAACCCCAAAATGTATAAGAGTCTAGGTCTGAAATTGAGTAATGGCCTAACAGTTAGATGCCCACTGGATGGGTTGACCGGTCAACTAGGGAAATTAGCAGCTGCTAGGTAGTCGGTCCCGTAGGACCCACTACCAGGTGACACAATACAGCGGGTGCAGCTGCCTAGGTTCAACCTTGAACCACTGCACTCTCGGATATATTATCGTGGCCTTGAGATGGTTCACAAACCTACCTCAAGTGTTCCACTACAGGCATTTTCATTTGCGGGTATAGAAATGGGTCACAGACTATTTATGTCCTTCGCTACAGGTCCCGGTATAGGCAATGGTAGGTGCAGCTACCTAGGTCCTAAAAGTGGGCCACTACACAACGTATATCCCTTTTATCCAGTGTCTTAAAGTGATGTCTGTCTGTCATAGGCCTATAACGTAATTAAATCAGTGATAATAAAAATTTCAGTCTTAAAATGGCTAGTAGAGTAATTATATTAAAATGATACATGGTGCTTGTGAAATTGCATTTGTGTGCATAAATAACATATTTGGTTTGGCATATTCCACCACTGAGTTTTATACTCAGTGTATCGGTGTTCTGATGCGTAGGTTGTAAACAGAGGAGCTCACAGCATCAGATAGGGAGCACAGTGTAACTGATCACGTGTCTTTTTGGTATTTTGTTTTCTTACTCTTAAGTAATGTATAGGTATGCACTCATGTACATAAAGATATAGGTTGTATATTTTGAATTATAGTATCGTATATAAAAGTGTTATTCAGTTAATGCATGCTTATTTGTGGGTCTCTGACCCTGTGATTGATAGTAGTTGAAGGATGACTATGAATTAGAGGACCAGAGGGTCCAATGGAGTATGTGGATGATGTATGTTGTTTAGAGGTGCTTTTCTTGAAGGTTTAAATTTGGGCTAGGTAACAGGGCAGCCATTATGCTGCCCGAATGTCTGAAATTGTCTGGTAGTGCCTGACGGCGATACTTCAAAATTACAGGCACATAGAGGAGAATAACACACCTTATCAGTTCAGGTAGAACTGGTAGAGGGTGTTACAGGACAGATGAAAGATTTGAGTGGGATGAGAAATGTCAAGAAAGCTTTGATAGATTGAAGATGATGTTGATGGAAGCCCCTATCCACACTCAACCAAAATAGGGGAGAGACTTTGTTTTTTACATTGATGCCTCCCATAATGGACTTTGTTGTGTTTTGATGTAAAAAGGCAAGGTGATTGCTTATGCTTCTAGATAGTTAAAGCCTTATGAAAAGAATTACTTTATGTATGATCTAAAATTTGCTACCATTGTCTTCACATTAAAAATTTAGAGACACTAACTATATGGTGATAGATGTTATATCTATATAGACTATAAGAGTTTGAAGTATCTCTTCAAAAAAAATGAGTTAAACTTGAGACAATAGTGATGGTTAGAATTGATAAAGGATTATGACTGCATGATAAATTACCATCCTGGGAAAATGAATGTGGTTGTAGATGCATTTAGCCAAAAATTCATGGCAGCTATAAGGGCAATAAATGTTAGGATGGAATGTATAGGAGAAGATAGTATCTTAGCTAAACTACAAATCAAGCTAGATTTCAAGTAGCTGATAAAGAGGCACATGTGATGGATAAATATCCAACTCAAATTATGAGTAAAGTCCAAGAGGGAATACCATATAATTATAGTTGGGAGATAATAAAAGTTTGTACTATCATGGCAAATTATGTGTTTTTTACACAAATGAGTTAAAAACTCAAATATTGAAGGAGGCACACAAAGGTCCTTACTCTATATATCTAAGAAGTACAAAGATATACTTAGATTTGAAGCCTCATTATTGGTGGCCAAGAATGAAATGTGAAATGGCTAAATATGTGGCTAAGTGTTTGACATGCCAATAAGTGAAAAGGTAAACATCATGTACCTTATGGATTGCTACATCCAATAGCAATTTTAGAATGGAAATGGGAAAAAGTGACCATAGATTTTGTGATAGGACTACCGATGACACAGAGTAAATATGATCCTATATGGGTAATAATGGATAGATTGACTAAGACAGCTTATTTTATTCTGGTCAGGATAGACTATTCTTAGGATAAGCTACCACAGTTGTACATTAATAAGATTGTAAGATTGCACAAAGTACCACTAGCCATAATTTTTTATAGAGACCCCTAATTAACTTCCAAAATTTGGAAGAAATTACATGAAACTCTTAGTACCCTATTGATATACGCCATAGCCTTTCACCCTGAAATAACTGGGTAACTAGAATGGGTGATATAAGTACTAGAAGACATGTTATGCAGTTATGCCATAGAGTTCAAAGGAAGTTGGGACTAGTACTTATCTTTGGTTGAGTTTGCATATAATAATAGACATTAATCTAGCTTAGGTATTACACCATATGAAGCTTTGTATGGTAGAAGATGTAGGACTCTTCTTTACTAGAATGAAATAGGTAAAGGTAAGATTATGGGATCAGATTTGATTAGAAATATAGAAGAGAAGGTTAAAGTTATAAGAGAAAGATTGAAAGCTACCACAGATTGCTAGAAATCTTTTATAAACCTGAAATAAAGGGATATCGAGTATGAAATGGAGGAAAAGTGCTCTTAAAAGTATCACCATGGAAAAAGGTATTCAGGTTTTACAAGAAAGGAAATCTTAGTCCTAGATTCATCGGTCCATATGAGATCATAAAATGTGTGGGACCATTGGCATATAGGCTAGCTTTACCGCCTGAGTTATCACAAATTCATGATATATTCCATATCTCAATGCTAAGGCGATATAGGTAATCCATCTCATATAATAATAGAAGAGGATATTTAAGTACAATTATACTTAACTTATGAATAGGAACTGATGCAGATTTTGGCTTAAGAAGTCAACCAATTGGGAAATAAGTCCATTCCATTAGTGAAAGTGTTATAGAGACATTACAAAGCCAAAGAGGCCACTTGTGAGACCAAGGAACTAATGAGGGCTCAATACCCACAATTGTTCACATCAGGTAATTTTGAGGATGAAATTCCTTAAGAGGGGAAGAATTGTAATGCCCACAAATTAAGGTTTCATGAATAGTACCTCCGAGGCATAAATAGTGTTCTAGGGAAGCCGAGATGCCTTTGTAAGGCCATATGAGTTGAATAATAGTTGTAAAACTTCGACGAGCCAAATATGGTGAAAATGAAATAATTTAAAATTTTACTAGAACTAATAATTCATTTTAGGAAGTAAATAAGTGAATAATGACCTAAAATCTAATTATGTCAGGAATGACATTAGATGTGCCTGGATGGACCCAAAAATAGGAGACATTAAAGGTTAAAAATTCTAATGAGTTCATTGGTGAAGGAATTTTAATTTTTGAGATTGTTTGATATTTTTTGAAATTTATTGTTATAACGGGTGATTAGTATGCCTATTTGCTTTTGGAATTTGAACTTGAAATTTTATATGGGCCTAAGTGAGTATAATGGAGGATTTTTGGTATAAAAGTGAGTATTTTTAGAAGCACAAATGAATTTTTAAAATTCTTTGAAGTTTAAGGCAAAATCGAGTTAATTTAGCCATTTGATCACCACGGGTCATGATCTAACCATGCCACTTACCCATATACATGTTACTAAACATGTGGGAAGGCCAAAAGCCACCTCCCACCTCTATTTTCTTCTTAAAGCTGATGTCACTGACTAAAGAATAGCCTCTACTATTTTCTTTATTTTGCTACACCAATTCTACACCAAACCTTGCATAATTTATGTGGAAAAATACCTCTATACTCTATAAAACATCCTTTAAGTTAGAGACCCATTGATTGGATTGATCTGTTAACTAGGGATTAGCAGCTGCTAGAGATACTGTGCCTTTAAGGCTATGATTATGATAGTCAGTATAGCCACTGAGGTCGAGACATTGACCATTACACTATATGGGTGCAGCCATGATGGATCTTAGATAGGACCATTACACTAGGCGGGTGTAGTCGTTGAGGTCTTAATATAAACTACTGTACTATATGGGTGCAGCCACAATGGTCTAAATAAGGGCCACTGCACTATGTAGGGTAGGTGCAACTACCAAGGTCTTGAGATAGGCCACTACAATATATAGGTGTTGCCACGGCAATTCTGAGATGAGGCCACTATACTAGGCAGGTGTAGCTGTCGGGATCAAAAATAGGGGCCATTACATAGTTTGGATTTCCCTATGATCCAATGTTTTAAAGTGTTGTCTTTCCAGTTTGGGCCAATAATAAAAATGGATGTTATAGACAATAACTGAAGACACTGAATGGATAACTTACATAAAATGAAGGCTATAACTAGAGACTGGTAAAAAAAGTTAACCAAATATAATAATAAATTAATATTATTTTAATAACACTATTATTGTATATTGCATGATAGATACCTAATTGGTGTGATGTATAAATGATTGCATGACATGATTTCATTGTATTAAATCCACTATTAAGTTGTATATTGAGTGTATCAGTGTTCTGATGTGCAGATTGTTGATACAATAGCTATTCAGCTTTAGTGTATTTTACAGTGTAGCTAGTAAGATAATTAAAGGTACCATTCTATGCTTTTGATAATTTTATATTTAGCACTCATGTATATCTATGTGTGGGGTTGGGCTTAGCTAGGCACTGACTAGATGTATGTACATAATGAACTTGATGTATAAATAGATACCTAATATGATATAACTATTTGACTTGTTTGATTGTTGTGAGCCTCAGGTCTTATGTGTTGATGACTATGTGCAATGGTAATATGATATGTCAATTGAAGGACTAAAAGAATTTAAGAGATTATGGAGAATTGAGTATAATCTTAGAAGTGTGTTTTGTAGGTATATATTTTAGGGTTAGTTACCTGTGTAGCCTTTATGCTGCCCATATTTCAGTAAAATAAACAATTGGCATAAAATATATTTTCATCAACTGGAAATATGTTTTTATTATATAGATATAATCAGTATAGAGGGTCATATGAAAAGACCTAAGAAAATGTTTGCATAGATAAATGAATTCACTGATGACATAAATGTTAAATGAATGAGCAGTTGGAGCAATTTAAGGATGGGTGACTAGTCAGAAGTAGCATTCCTTGTCTAGTTCCTTCAGGAATAAGCAAGGCACATTATAGTAGTGCCCTCATTAGGCCTCACGACTGTTATGCCAACATGAAAATGTATAGCGGCCTTATTAGACCTTATAGCATCTGCACTCATATGAAAGTGTTCAGTGGCCCTATTAGACCTCATGTCAAAGTACAACATATAGGTTTGCAGTGGCCATTATGGACCTCACGGTGGCCAAAGCTGCATGAAAATGACATCAAAGTGCCCTAACAACTATTACCCCAGTTGACTAGTCAAACTATCTAATAGGTTGTCTAACACATATAGGCTATAGGCATCCTTATTTTAGTTACATATACATTACATGGCTTATGTACATTATTACATGTCCACATCTATTCATACAATCATTTAGTTACACATATTCATTGCTCTGTTATTTACCATTTCATGGTAACATATGTATATCATCTTTCCCAACATTACCCCATCATGAACATTACCTTTTCATCTAAAGCATAGGTAGTCATGTTTTACCATTCATTTTATGGCTTACCTTCTATACCCCAATTGCAATTATGCCAATACACATTGCAAGTTACATTATGCTAACCTACACAATGCACCACACATTTACACATATGCAAACACGTACCTCATACATACCACTTACAATATCATTTGCATTTATTATTCTTTACCTCCAAACCATAATTTACCATTACAATGAAACTTAATACACTTTACTTGCATCAATTCCATCGATGATTACCTTGATTACAATAATGTCCTATTTGAACATACCATTTAGCCAATATGTGATTTTTATTAATTAATTTATTTTTAACCCATTCTTCATTTATTTTATTTATTTAACATGCCATAAGACCTAATTTATATTTTTTTATCATTTTAAGGCTGTCTAAACCCCTAAACTAACAAAACAGACATAATGTACATATTTTTCAAAATGCACAAACCATAAAAGTGTTGACATATTTTATTGAATACACTTACAAAGATATTAATCAACTTCCCAAAATACTCCTCAAACCTTTTTATTTTCCATTCCTTGGCTATCCTCTACTTTTTTAGAAACATAATAGGATCTAAGTTAGAAAAATTCATAAAAAAATTCTACACTACACCAAACTCAAAATTAAAACTAGAACCATTAAATCAAGTATTTCTAGTTACTTAGAAAAATATCAAGCTAGGTCATGGTATTTCCTAGTCATTTCTAGCACATTTAAAATATTTATCATTTGGCTCGAACTAGGTCACAATTTCTAGGACATCGATGTAAAATTTTTAAATGCATCTTTAATCACTCTAATGGCTTTATTTTCCATTCCTAATTTAATCCATTATTGTTTTATGATTAATACTTCCTCTCTGTCATGTCAATGTGATATGGTTCTTAGGAAACACTATTCACACCTTATGAAGCACTATTTATAAAATCGAGATTTTCGGGCATTACATTTTCTTCCCTTCTTAATGATTTTTTGTTCTCAAAATCTACCTAGTTCAAATAGATGTAGATATTTTTTTATCATCCGTTGCTCATTTTCTTAGATTGCCTTTTGTGAGTTATCATGCTTCCAAAGCATCTTCACCAATGACATTACTTAGTTAGATAATTCTTTCACCTCAAGTGCTACAATTTAGACTGGATCCGTTTCATATGAAAGTTCTTTTTGCTATTTTATCTCCTCTGTTGATAACACCTATAAGGAATCTAATTTATATTTCCTTAGCATTAAGAAAAGGAAGACATCATGAATATGTTATAGTTTAAGGGTAATGCTAATAGATAATCAACTAGTCTTACATGTTTAATTACTTCATATGGGTCAATGAATCTAGGATTCAGTTTACCTCTCTTGCCAAATCGAAGTATCTTCTTCCAAGTTATACCTTAAGGAAAAAGTTATCTATTACCTTATATTCAATCAATTTCCTCTTTAAATCTGCATACTTTTTCTATTTATCTGTTGCCACTTTTAGTCTATCTCTAATGATCTTTATTTTTTCCTTTACATCTCTGATTAAGTCCAGTCATTACAACATAATGGAGTTCAACACTATTTCTATATAAAGCTTTTTATGGTTCTATTCCCAAACTCACTTAGTGGCTATTATTATATGTAAATTATGCCAAAAGATAGGTATTGGTCCCAATTAAATTGGAATACAATGGCACACCTCCTTAACATATCTTTTAGCACCTAAATAACCCACTTAGATTGACCATCTATTTTTGGGTGGAATGTCAACTGAATGTGAGCTGAGTACCCAAAGCATCATATAGTTTCTTCTAAAACTTAGATATAATCCTGGGCTTTTAATTTGATATAATTGAAACTAGCACTCCATATAGCCTCACAATCTCATCAATATATAACTGTGAAAGCTGTTCTAGGGAGTAATCCATTCTTACTAGTATAAAGTGTGCTATTTTCATCAATATATCTACAATTACCCATATTGCAGCACATTTATTCTTAGTCATAGGTAGTCCGACAACAAAGTCTATAGTGACTCTCCCACTTTCACTCTAGTATTGCCATAGGGTGAAACAATTTAGAAAGAACCTGGTATTTAGCTTTCACTTGTTGATAGGTAAGTCATTTATTCATATACTTAGCTACATCGCTTTACATTTTAGGCCACCAATAATAAAGCTTCAAATCAAGATATTTCTTTGTGCTTCTAAAGTGCATGGCATATGGAGAATTATAGGCTTTCAACAATATTTGTTTCTTAATTTCTCTATGTAGGCACACATAATTGATCATGGTAATATAGACACCCATTTGTTTTAATCTCATGTTCAATAAGCTTTCGCCCTTTAATCAAACCTATTATATGTATAGGTCAATTATAATCTTTTGGGCATCTTTTACTTGTTGAATTAGGTTAGGCTTTACTCATAATTCTACTAATAAGGCTTTATCTTCCATGTATTTCAAATCAATCTTCATTGCTTTCATGGCACACAAAAGTTTTTCACTTAATGCATCAGCTACCACATTTGCCTTCCTTAGATGATAGTCGATCAAACAATCATAGTCCTTTATCAATTCCATCCACCTTCATTACCTCAAGTTTAACTCCCTTAAAGCAGGTAAGTATTTCAGACTTTTATGGTCAATATACACATAGCAACTCCCACTATAAAGATAATACATCAATATTTTCAAGGTAAAAATAATGGTAGCTAATTCCATATCATAGGCCAGACTATTCCACTCATGTTTCTTTAGTTACCTAGATGCATAAGCCACTACCTTACTATTTTGCATCAATATAGATTCAATTCTATTATAAGAAGAATCATTGTAAATAACAAAGTCCTTCCTTGACTCTAATTGTGTAAGGATATGAGCTTCTATTAACATGGTTTTCAGTTTGTCAAAACTTTCTTGAAATTTACAATCCTAAACAAATTTAATATCCTTCCTCAATAAGCATGTCATAAGAATGGCAATCATTGAAAATCCTTTGACAAACTGCCTATAATAACTAGCTAACCCCAAGAAACTCTTAATCTTTATCACATTCCTTAGAAGCTTCCATTCTAATATGGCCTTGATTTTACTTGGGTCTACCCCTATCAGCTAAGGTGATGTGTCTAAAGAAAACTACTTTATTCAACCAAAATTCACACTTGTTGAATTTGGCATAAAGCTATTTTTCTATCAAAGTTTGTAATACCAACTTGAGATGCTACTCATGTTCTTCTTTAATCTTAGAGTACACTAAGATATCATCAATGAACACCACCACAAACTAATCCAAGTATGGCCTTAATATCTAGTTCACTAAGTCTATGAATGTTGATAGGACATTGGTATGCCTAAAAGGCATTATCAAAAACTCATAATGCCCGTATCTAGTGCAAAAATCTATTCTCAGCACATCTGATTCATTTATCCTTAGATCTCAAATCAATCTTTTAGAAGACACTAGATCCCTTAAGTTAATCAAATAAATTATTAATTCTAGGTGGTAGGTATTTGTTTAATATCATAACTTTGTTTAGCTGCCTATAATCTCTATACAGTTGTAAGAAGCCATCCTTATTTTTCATAAACAAAACAAGTACTCCCTATGGGTAAACACTAGATCTAATAAACCCTTTATTCAATAGCTCCTGTAATTGTACCTTCTATTCTTTTAATTTTGTAGGTGTCATTCTATAAGTGGTGTTTAATACTTGTGCGATCCTTAGATACACCTCAATAACAAACTCAAGTTCACACTCAGAGGGTAACCCTAGCAATTCATCTAGGAAGACATCTAAAAATTCTACCACTACTAGTATTTGGCTAACATCAGGTCCCACCTTTCTGGCATCTACCACATGTGGCAAGTATGGTTGACAATCCTTCCATATCATTTGCCTAGCTACCACTTTAAAGATAACATTAGACAAGAATATGTTCTCTCTCTAACCATCATAATTTCATTCTCATCTGCTACCTAAAAGGTAATTCTCTTATATCTACAGTCCACCATAGCATGGTGTTTATATAGCCAATCCATATCAAATATAATGTCAAACTCATTAAAGGGTAACTTGATAAGGTTCACACACAAGGTTTGTCCTTGAAAAATCAGGGGACAATTCTTGTATATTTTATCCACTACCACATATTGCCCTATAGGATTATTGACCATGATCTCTATATCTAGAGGCTCTAACTATAACCCTTTACCCCATGCCAATGTGGTGTAAAAATAGGAAGGTATAGATCCTAGATTAACTAATGCCAAAATAAGTAAATCAAGATAATAAAATGTACCAACTATACCATATAGGGAGTCTATTTCCTCTCAAGCTCTAACAACATACTGACATGTTGGAGTCCAAGCCTCTGTCCTTTGACTCGACTCTAATTTAGGCTTTTGACTCCATCTAGCCTTATCTCCTTTGTACTCTTTCTGATTCATAGCTAGTACTAGTGATGATGCTTGAAATTATGTGGAGTATTTGCTCTTAATGGACAATCTTTATAATAATAACCTCTGCACCTATATCTATATCATGCACCTAAAATAGATCATTAACAAATTTCCTTATGTTTCCTTCTATAAGTGACACCCTTTATCCGATCTGATTATCAAACTCAAATAAGGAGTAGCACATAAACTGATATCCAAATACTCTTTTAGAAAACCTTCATTGAGTTAAAACCTTATTATTAAGATTAAAGCATATTTTCCATGCACACTGTTATAAAATGTAGATTTTCAAAACCATTTTTCGTGTTATGCTATTAGGGTCCTTGCGCCCAAATTTTGATAGCATAATAACTCTATCAAGCATTATCCCAAATAGTAACCTATATAAAATAGCACTTCAAAAACATTCAAACACAATACAAAATACATGTTTAACCTCAATTTCAACATTTCATCATACATGTTTAATAAAATTAGATTATATAAATCAAGCTATGACAATAATACTTATATAAATAGTTTGTTTATGCAATATTAAGGAGCTACAAAATACATTTAAAGCACATATTCAGCCTAATCCCACAAATACATAAGAGTGCCAATATACAATTACATTACATTATCATATTTATGAAAATAAAAGTACCAAAAGAATTCTTCTTCTAATCAGCCTTTTGATATTGAGGCTTTGATTCTAATTTGATTTCTTTAACCTACACATCAAAAAAAAAATAAAATGATGTGATATGCAAATGGTTAATGGTGTATTCAATTTTACTTATGTATGCTTACATGTATATCAGTCAAAAGCAATAGTCATATAAAACTTTTCTCATAACACGATCATACATAACTCATCATATGTATATAGAGGCATTGTAGCATTCATTCATAATAACATAAAGGGGTTTTTCATGGATTATCACTATTTCATAAAAAAAACATAAATGATCATTCACATATATGTACATATTCATAACATCTTTAATAAGATCACTATTTAACGTATATGTAAGTTCTGTTTAATTTTCCACCATTCTAATCTTTGGGTTAAATGAATTATTTAATGCCCAAACTTAAAAGACAATAGACCAAAATTAGATAGTGGAATGAGATGTGCTCAAAGGCTAAGATGGTTACACATTGGTTGATATGATTATTTGAATGCTGATATGGTTGTTTGAATGCCGATATGGTTGCTTAAAGGATGACATGGCTACCGAAAGGTAAATATGATACTCGAGGACACCTTAATAGTAGTTATGACTCCCTAGTTAACTGGTCAACCTATCCAATCAAGGTTGTCTAATTGTATAGGGAATTATCGAACTTATTTGTTTTACCTTCTTAAATTTGATTTAAAACAATGTCTTAATGTCTTAAAGCTCATTTATTATGCTTGACCATATTACATAGCCTTACATACATCACGTTTTTATGTCATCATATTATGACCAAATACAAACTTGTACGTACTTGATATATGCTTAAAGCACTAATAGACAAATTGATCAGCCATTTGGCCATACCCATTTTCTTGTACATATGTGCACTAAAATGTAACATATACACTAAGAATAAGGATGCAAAAGGCTCACTTCCCAATAGTTTCATAATTTAACAATCATAACACTTAATTAGGCATAAACATATCAAGACATCTTACTTTTTTTTCATGCTATACATGTAAGACTAATATGTGCATAAATATGACCTATAATGCATTACATCTCATCATCTTTTACATTTTATGTAATTTCTATTATAGCTAAACTTAACCACCTAAAGTGTCATGCACATATATTTGGCCATTATCATTATTTTTATATATATACATTATCTTTCACATGGTCACACAATAACATTTAAGCTTACTATTATCATGTAGTTCACTTTTTAATCACAAATCATTACATCTCTACTTAGACATCACTTATGAGCATTTGTTTACAATTCCTCACCTCACATACATATTTCATTCATATTCAAGCAATATTGAAGAGCAATTTGGATAAGCCATGAAATGCCTTTAACCCTACCATACATTATATTTCAATCATCATTTTATCTACTATATACTTAAACATAATTTATTGCTTTATAAACCAAAAACATACACATCCACCACCTGTAGGCATTCAGCCTCCCTATTAAAGACCCCAAACAATCTCATCCTAACATAATCATACACATTATTTATATTGAACGTACTATCTATTTGACATAATTACACCAATTTCATTAATTAACATTTGTTACAAAATAACATGCAAACATTTAATGCAATAACACACTAATGAAATACATAAATTAACTTGAATACACTTATAATAGGGTCAAAATAAACCTCTAGACCATGTCTATGCCTTCTCTTTTCCTTTCATGCTCTTTTGCTCAATTTCCTCTGCTCATATAATAGGCAATACTTAAA
This sequence comes from Hura crepitans, assembly GCA_948208565.1. Classification (NCBI taxonomy): domain Eukaryota; kingdom Viridiplantae; phylum Streptophyta; class Magnoliopsida; order Malpighiales; family Euphorbiaceae; genus Hura; species Hura crepitans. Next base: position 1,896 of record CANXYI012221700.1, on the reverse strand, counting down.
AAAATTCATATGGAATCCAATACACCTCCAAATTCAATTCCAACCTTATATATGTGCTTTTGGGCACCCAAGAATCATAGGAAAAATAGTAAACCAAAGAAAAACCCACTAAATCAAAATTAGGGTACTATACCATTAACTTCTATTGATAAAACCCATAAACCAAACTTCGTCCACCATAGATGAACTCAATCCATGCTTACTTAGGTTTTAGAAAAGTTATTTTTGAGATTGATTGAGAGAAAGAAGGTTTAAAAATGGTGGAAGCATCCTTGGAGTTGGCATCGACTCACTAGAAAGAAATAAGAAGAAGAAGGAATTTAGGCAGCCACTATTCCACCATTGACCACCCTTTATATAGTTACTTTAAATTTAACTTCGGTCAACAAAATAGAAGTCCAAGATAAGTCTAAGTTATAATCCAATGGCCACCATTAAACCTCTCTATGCTTTTAATTATTCCAACCCTAATATAAACTTTAACTAACACTCTAATTACCCTGTAAAATCATGCCATCAATATCTATCAACCTTTAAAAACTTATGTTCGAAAATTGAGAAAAACCAAATTATAAATCATACTTTAATCGCTAACTAATTTTAGTAAAAATATTTCTCGATATTTGAAAATTCCAATTCCAATGCCAATGGACTATTTGGAATTTTTTAAGTATAAAGTTGTATCAATCTCGGCCTTTTCAAAGAAAAAAAATAATCTTTGATGGTTTAGCTAAAATAAGATCACTATTTATATAACACTACCATAAAATATTAATTATCATTTTTAACCATTTAAATGACTTTAGATTAACTCCAAATTTTGCATAAAATTATATTATGTCTAATACTTCAATTCAGTAAGATCAGTGTAATCTAAGTCTTGAGAAATACTATTCATATCTTGAAAAGTACTATTCATAAATCGTGATTTTAGGGGTATTACATTTCTTCCCCTCTTAAAAGAAATTTCGTGCTCGAAATTACATAGTTCGAATAGTTATGGATATTGCTTCTCTATTTGAGCCTCACTCTTCTAGGTTGCCTGTTCCATGCCATGATGTCACCACAGTACTTTCACTAGAGCCACTATTTTATTCCCTAACTCTTTAACCTCTCGAGCTAAAATTCTCACTAGTTGTTCTTCGTATGATAGATCTGGTTATATCTCCACTTCTTTAGCTGCCAACACATGGGATGGATCCAATCTATATCTCATCAGCATTAACACATAGAACACATCATGTATCTACTGTAGATCAGAAGGTAAAGCTAGTCTATAAGCCACTAGCCACATGTTAATTTATTTCGTAGGGGCTAATGAACTATAGACTTAGCTTACCTTTCTTGCCAAATCTCAACACCTTCTTTTATGGAGATACTTTGAGAAATACCTTGTCTCCCACTTCATAGTAAATGTTTTCCTCTTTAGATTTGTATATCAATTATGTCTATCTAAAGTAGCCTTTAGCCTATCTCTAATAATCTTTACCTTCTTTTCTACATTCTTAAACAAATTTAGCCCTACAAGCTTGTTCTCACTTGGCCCAATCTAACACAAAGGAGTTTTGCACCTTCTCACATATAAGACTTCATAAGGAGCCATGCCTAAGATCATTTTATGATTGTTATTATAAGCAAACTCTTCCAAAGAAAGATAGCAGTCCCAAAATCCCTTAAACTCAATAGCATAGCTTTTTAGTACATCTTTAAGAACCTGAATAATTCTTTTAATTTGCTATGTATTTGCAGATGGAATGCCGTATTAAAACTGAGCTAATTACTAAAGGCATTATAGAGCTTTTTTCCAAAACCTTGATGTAAACCTTGGATCCTGATTTGAAATGATAGATGATGGCACACTATGTAACTAGACATTCTCATCAATATATAGCTCTA
>CANXYI012221627.1:0-10558 GCA_948208565.1 Hura crepitans | reverse complement strand
TAGTAGATGGCATTTGTGTTGATCTTAGCAAGATTAAGGCTATTATAGAATGGAAACCTCCCATGAACACCACTAAAATTAAGAGTGTTTTTAGGTTTAACTAGCTACTATAGGCGATTTATCAAAGGATTTTTTATAATCTCAACACCAATGACTTGCCTATTGAGAAAGAATGCTAAGTTTGTTTGGGATGACAAATGCTAAGAGAGTTTTGATAAGTTAAAAGTGATGTTGATAGATGCTCCTATTCTTACACAACTAGTATTAGAGAAGGATTTTATCATTTATAGTGATACATCCTTGAATGGATTAGGTTACATGCTTATACAAGAAAGCAAGGTTGTTGCCTATGCCTCAAAACAATTGAATTCACATGAGAAAAATTATCCTACGCATGATTTAAAGTTTGCTACCATTATGTTTGCATTAAAGATATAAAGGCATCATCTTTACAGGGAGAAATGTTATGTTTATACAAATCACAAAGTTTGAAGTATCTCCCTATATAGAAAAAGTTGAATTTGAGATAATAGAGATGGATGGAGTTAATTAAAGACAATGACTACCTTATTGACTAAGATCTAGGGAAAGCCAATGTGGTAGTTAATGCATTAAGCAAAAAGTTTATGTCAACAATGAAAGCTATGAATGTTAAGCTCAACTTTATAAATGATGGTGTTTTGTTAGCTGAGTTACAAGTAAAATCGAGTTTGTTGTAGTAAATAAAAGATGCAAAAAAATGATGATCATAGGCTTATGAATGTCATAAGTGTTATTTAAGAGAAGAAGCCTACTGAGTATGAGATCAAGAGTGATCGTTGCTTGCATTATCATGATAGTCTTTGTGTTCTTGATATAGAAGGTTTGAGAAAGTAGATTTTGTTAGAAGTTCATAAGGCTCCATATACTATGCATCTTGGTAGCACCAAGATGTATTAGGGTTTGAGACCTTATTATTGGTGAACAAGTATGAAGAGGGATGTGTTAGAATTTATGACTAGATGCCTTACTTGTTAACAAGTGAATGCTAAGCATTAAGTTCTATTTGGATTGCTTTAACCTATAGTAATACTAGAATGGAAATGGGATAGAGTCACCATGGATTTTGTGATCGAGTTGCCTATGACAAAGAACAAGCGTGATTCAGTTTGTGTAGTAGTAGACCATCTAACTAAGTCTATACATTTCATACCAGTAAGGATGGATTTCTTTTAGAAAAACTAGCAGATCTATACATTGATGAGATTGTTAGACTATATAGAGTGCCTTTTTTTATCATATCTGATATGGATCTAAGGTTTATGTCGAGGTTCTAGAAGAAACTTCACAATACCTAGGGTACTCAATTAAGTTTCAGCATAACATTCTATCCACAAATAGATGGTCAATCAAAAAGAGTCATTCAGGTGCTTGAGGATATGTTGAGAAGTTATGCCCTTGAGTTTAAGTGAAGTCAGGATTGTTACCTTTCTTAGTTGAGTTTGCTTATAACAATAATGATCAAGCAAGTTTGGGTATGGCTCTTTATTAAGCTTTGTATGGGAGAAAGGACAAAACTCTTTTATGTTAGAATGAGCTAAGTGAGAATAAGCTTATTAGGCCAAATTTGATCAAAGATGCAAAAGATAAAGTGAAGATTTTCAAGGATAGGCTGAAGGAAGCATTAAATAGGAAGAAATCTTATGCTAATTTAAAGTGAAAGGGTATTTAGTATAAAGTTAGAGATAAAGTTTTTCTTAAAGTAACTCTATGGAAGAAAGTTTTAAGGTTCGAAAAGAAGAGCAAGTTGAGTCTGCGGTTTATTGGCCCATACGAGATAACCAAACACATAAGACCAGTAGCTTATTGATTGGTTTTAGCTCCAGAATTGTAGCAAATACATGATATGTTTCATGTGTTTATGCTTTAAAGATACAAATATAATCTTTTGTATGTCTTACTAGTAGAAGAAGTGGAGATTCAACTTGATCTCTCATACATGTAAATGCTAGTGTAGATTTTAGCATAAAAGGTTAAAAAGCTATAGAATAAGACATTACCTTTAGCGAGGTACTGTAGAGATACCATAATATGAAAGAAGCAACCTAGGAAAGTGAAGCATAGATGAGAGAATAATGCCTATATTTGTTTGAACTAGGTAATTTCATGGATGAAATTTCTTTAAGAGGGCAAGAAATGTAATGTTAAAAAATCTCAGTGTAATAAATAGTACTTCATAAGTTGTTAATATTATTTTTGAAAACCCGGGTCATACTAATGTGACCGAATGGAAGTATTAATCATAATATAATTTTGGGTGAAATTTCAAGTGAAAATAAAGTCATTTGGATGGTTAAAAATGACAGTTAAGATTTTATGGTAGTGTCACATAAATAGTGACCTAGTTTTAACTGAATTGTAAAATATTTAGTTTTTGCTTAGAAAATTCTAGGATCAATACAACCTGATACTTAAATATTCCAAATAGGCTAGTGGCATTAGAATTGGAAATTTTAAATGTTGAGAAGTATTTTATTTTTAAATGAGCAAAGTTATGAAGTGTTATTTTTTTCAATTTTCCTCAATTTTTGAGCTAGATTTCTAGAGGCTTACAGGTCTTAATAGTATGATTTTATGAGGCATATAGAGGAATGAATGAGGGTTAATTAGGGGATGAAATAATTAAAAGAAAAGAATAGATTAAGGGTTAAAAATGATGACCATTAGATTAGAAGGGAGGAGATCTTGACCATTCATTAGATTGACTAAGTCAAAGGTCAAGTCAAGCATTTTAAAAAGGGTTAAATGAGGAATAGTGTTGTCATCTTCCTCTTCCCCTGTTTAAAGAAGCTAATAGCTTCTCTTTAAGGACCCCTCTCCTGTTTTCTTCTTCCTCCTCTAATTTAGTCCCATTCTTCCACATCTAAACCATCAATCTAAGCCTCTATAATGTTTAGAACACCATAAAAGTAAGAAATCAAGGTTTGGATGAAAATTTTTCATGGCAGAGCAAATGGGTGGATAGTGACCCGATTTTTATAAAATGAGTTTTTCTTTGATCCCATATTTTTCTAAGTGTCTTTAAGTACCTAGGAAGACATTTATAATGTTAGATTTGAGTTTTAAAGCTATTATGATTTATTATGGATTTTTACCTCTTGTGTATGTTGCTTTAATGTAGAGGAAAGTGAGCAAAGAAGGAAAAAAGGGTAAAGAAATGGCATATATCAAGTTTATTGGTGTATTTTGATCCTTTTTATAAGTGCATTCAACTTAACATGTGCATTTTATGTGTATGAGGTCATATAAAGTATGTGTAAATTGGTATGTAATTAATGCTAATATTTGTAAATGGATGATTGTGTTAATTACTAGCATGAGTAAGTATGATTCATGTTTAATCATGATGATATGATAAAGAATTAAGTAGTTGAGGAAGTACTATTCATAACACCAGGATTCTCAAGCATTACATTTCTTTTCCTCTTAAAAGAAATTTTATCCTTAAGATTACCTAGTTCAAACAATAACGAATACTGCTATCGCATATGAGCTTTGCTCTCCTAAGTTGCTTCCTCAATATTTTGATGTCTCTATTGTACCTTCATTAAAGGCACTATCTTATTTCGCAACTCCTTCACCTTTTAGGCTAAGATCTTTACTAGCTTTTCTTCATATGATAGATCAAGTTCTATGTCCACTTTTTCTAATTATAAAACATGCAAAGGATCTAATTTATATCTTCACAACATCAAAACATAAAACACATCATGAATCTATTATAGATCAAGAGGCAGAGCCAATTTATAGGCTATTGGTCCCACATGTTTAGTTATTTCGTATGGGCTAATAAACCTCGAATTAAACTTGCCCTTCTTATCAAATCTTAGAATATTCTTCAAAGGAGATAATTTGAGAAACACCTTATCTCCCACTTCATACTGAATATCCTTTCACTTTAAGTCCGCATAGGACTTCTGTCTGTCTAATTCTACCTTCAACTTATCTCTGATAATCTTCACTTTTTCTTTTACATCCTCTATCAAATCTAATCCGATTAGCTTGTTTTCACTCAACTCACTCTAACATAAAGGAGTTCTATACTTCCTCCCATACAGAGCTTCATAAGGAGCTATGCCTAAGCTTGCTTAATGACTGTTATACGCAAACTCTGCCAAAGAGAGCAACTTCACTTAAAGTCATTAGCATAGCTTCTCAACACATCCTCAAGCACCTAAATAACCCTCTTTGATTAACCATCCAACTGTAGATGAAATTCAATACTGAAACTCAGTCGAGTGCCTAAGGCATTATGAAGTTTCTTCTAAAACCTCAATGTAAACCTCAGGTCTTGATTGGATATGATAAAAGATAGCACTCCATGTAATTTGATAACCTCTTTAATGTATAGCTATGCAAACTTTGCCATGGTATAATCCATCCTTACTGGTATAAAGTGTGCTAACTTGGTTAATTTGTCTACCACTACCCATACTGCATCACACTTTCTCTTTGTGATAAGTAACCCAACTACAAAGTCCATGGTGACTCTATCCCATTTCCTATGACACCCCTTACCCAATCCAATTATCAAACCCAGATAAAAAGTGGCAAACATACTACTATCCAAACTACCCTTATAAAAACTCGTACAAATTAGAACTATTATAGAAAACTTAGTTAATAATTAAGTACTTTGAAAACTTGAACTAATTTAGAACATTAGATCTTAGATTTTTTAAAAGGATCAGAACATTAGGGAAATCATTGTTACAAAAATTTGATAGCATAATGACTATATCAGGACACTATTCTTATCATGAATAGTAAACTTGTAGGTAAAAACACTTCTATAATCACATTTCAACTCTTTTTAACTCTACATAAGTCTATTTACCAATTATAGGAAGAGATATCATACAAGTGATACATCATCACACATAACTATACAACACAAAATAAGTTGGTTTAAAGAGTTACAAAATTATTTACATCACAGATTAGGCCTAATCCCTCAAATTATACAAGAGTGCCTCTATTATGGTTACATTACATATCATACTAAAGAAAGGCAAAATACCCAAAGAAATCTTCTGTTGATCAACTTGCTAAATATTGAGGTTTTTAATTCTAATATATTTTTCTTAACCTACACATTGCAAATAAAAATGATGCGCTAAGCAAATGTTTAGTGGTGTATTCAACATAACATATGTATGTCCATATGCATATCATGCATTTACATCAATTTAATAAAAGTTAGCATTATAAGCATAAATATGCATAGCATACTATAATCATGCAAAAGTGCATAAGCCATGGTCTATAAAAAAGGGATAAGCAATAGCTTAAAATGAGCACAATGATTACTCATTCATAAAGTAATAAACATAATATTAAACTTGGTTTCATTATTATCATGTTTGCATTAATTCACTACATACTTAGTTACATATTTCAAAATGCTTATAATATGCCCATACCTAAAAGACAACTATCCAAAGCTAGATAATGGGACTAACTATGCCTAAAAGGCCATACTAGTGCTTGGAGGCCATACTAGTGCCTGAAGGCCATATTGGTGCCCAAAAGCCATACTAATGGCCATACTTGACCCGAAGATTGTATCAGAACTCGAAGGTTATAATAGTGCTCGAAGGCCATACTAACAACTAAAGGTATGCTAGCAGCTGTAAATTCTCCCTAGTTGACCGTTCAACCTATCCAATCTAGGTTGTCTAACCGTATAGGGCATTATCCTATTTATTTTTCTCATTCTTAACTTAATTAAAGTGAACTTTATGGTTATGTGACTTAATATATAACCTCACAAAAGATCATCATGCATGCTTTATTGTGAAGACACTAACATATTTTAAAGTTAACTTATTTCATTTTCATCATACTTTTTGAGTATGAACAAATCATTATTTCTTGATATGTGCATCAAAGCACCAAATATCTTACTCACTAATAAGCCTTTTAGCCATAATTACAAATTTCACATTTTAACATGCTAAACTTATCATACCTTTCATGGCATAAGCATGATCACATACTCATTATCATCATCACTTTGTTATCTCATTTTTGAATGTACACTTGTTCCCATGTTATGCATAATGTATACATATCATGCATGGTATCTCAATGCATACATTTCTTATCAATGTACACAATTTTTACATTTATACACACACATACAACACTTATGCACACTTAAATAATTAAAGCTATTGGATACACATACCACTAGCTTCAAAACATCAATTTAAGCTTCCTCAAGCCTTCTTTTTCCCTTATTCTTTAATTCTCCTTTGTTCCTTAACAAACATAATAGATAAAAATAATTAAAAATCCATAATAAATTTTACAAGTTTCAATAATCAAATCTAACCACTAATAGCTTTAATTGGGACCTCATAACACCCTAATAAGAATATAAGACCTAAAAAATCAACCTTTTTTCCAAAATGGTTATTAGCCATTCCATAATATTCAAAAAATCATATAAATTCACAAACTCAACAAAAGTTTAAAGTAACTTCAAAATTTTCAATTGAACCTTTAAACACTCATATAAATTATTAGATCTCAAAAAGGAGAAGTTACTCAAAAGTTGGTCACTATTTACCCTTAAAAATAAAATCTAAATTCTCCTCAAATTTGGCCACCATCTTGTGGTTTATAGCATAAGAGGACTATGAATCATCTCAATTTAGTATTTTAAAGGAAGAAGAGGTGGATTTATTGAAGAAAATTAAATTTAAAAGATTGAAATTATGCTTCCATAGCCAATGTTTTTTAAATAAGAAAAGGAAAAAGAAGAGCTGTTGTCTCATGTTTTTTTTAGGCAACCAAAATGAAGTTTTATACCTCCAAAATGATATGTCAAAATCTCTTTTACTTTGGATCTAATAGCCCATAAAAATAAGCCCACTTAATTCCATTTAATTCCTCCTATATTTTATTCTTTAATTTTCCATCAGTAATTAGCATGTCTTATAATCCCAAATAATCATACATATTATTATTTATTGGCCTTGAATGAATTATATGCAAAAATTGAGAAAATTTGACTTAAACTGACATTTTTAGCCTCGTTTGATTTTTATAAAATTCCCACAAACTTTAAAATTTTCAATTTTATTAGACTCTTTGGAATATTTGATTATTAGGTTGTGACATTTTCAAGTCATTTTGGGCAAAAACATGATAATTATTAGTTTATCCCTGACTATGTTAATATTCATAAAACATTGTCATAGAAACTTTACTTCTATCTTTAACCATCTTAATGACTTCATATTCATCTCAAATTTTTCCCATAATAATTTTCTAATTAATTCTTTCATCATGTTCAATTAGTGTAGCTCAAGTCTCGAGAAACATTATTCACACCTTGGATAGTATTATTCACTCGCACACTTGTTATATGTCTTTAACTACCCAAACATCCTTATTTTCCTGCCAAACTGTACTCATAGTCTATTTATGACATATACTATTTCTTTGTATAAAAAGCACTGTTCATGTCTTGAGAGTTGCCATCCACTATCTCGAAAAGTACTATTCATAACCATAGGATTCTCGAGTGTTACATTTCTTCCCCTCTTAAAAGAATTTTGTCCATAAAATTCTCACAGTCTCATTATGCTCTATGCTATTTGATTTTATTTTCTTTTCTATTCCTTTCGTGTTCATACTTTTATGTTAACTCTTTCAATGCTCTACTTAATATTATCTAATCCTTCTCTTCGTATCATCTATTGCTTTTAACTTATTATGCTCATCTTTGGTTAATTACTTTCCCTTTTATACATTTCATTTGATTTTGATAATACTTAAGCATTTATATTAAAATCTTTCTTGTTGTCCTTCTTCTAATGCATTTTCTTATTACTTATCCAATTCTATTTCACACAATGGTACTACCACGATTCCACTACCTTACTCTAATCTATAAATCCTTAGCAATAGATTCATCCCAATAACATATTTGTCATAATACCTCTATATAACCAATTCCATATGTATTCATAATTATAACTTTTCTCTTTATTCGTTTCTATCCTTAATCATCATAAATTTCATCATTAATACCTCAAACCCTTCTTATTTTATCCATACATATAGGTGTATCATGTGAAATTTCCCATTTAATCAAGTCAATAAGATATATATATATATATATATATATATATATATATATGTATGTATGTATAGAGCTATGATTATGCATACATGCATACCCTTTAGTTATATGACATTAAAAGTATCCACTTATCCTATTACCATTTCACTTGCATCATATCACATTTTAAACATAATCCTCTTATATATATACTAGTTACTCCTTTGAGCTATCCATAATATCAATGCATCAGCTTAACCACTTTTTACCACTACTTCTTTTTTAGGTTTGAGAAACTTGCCTTATCCATCTTTCATCAACTTAAAGGAGACAATTTATCCAAGCCATCTTCATACACTTATATTGTATATGATCTTAACTTATTATATTTATATAACCCTTACGTACTAAGGAAATCCTAAACCAGGGCTCTGATACCACAAAATGTGACACCCTCACCCGACCTGCTTACAGATCTAAACAAAAGAAGGCACATAACTAATCTCTATCTTTTTTACTAGTATAACTTAAAACCTTTTTTTGATCTTTATAATAAAAAAAACCTTGAAAACATATACTTAACAAAACCACTATATAGGTTACACTATTCGGGGTCCACGTGTAAAAAATCATGCAATAGAACGGCTGTCTGGTGACATTATCCCAAATATAACCTGCATAAAGAAACACTTTAATATGTCAAACATCATAATTCCAATCCACCACATCATAGATCATATCATCTTTACATACATTAAGCATAGAATCTCAAGTCATGCATAAAGATCATCAATTTACACAATATATCCTCCGTGCTAATGATACTTACATCAGCATCAATTTAAACCTCATACTATACAATAATATCATAAGTTATCAAGCCATAACAATCTTCATGCCATTTATATAAAAAAAATCCATTATGAGGTTACCAAATACATAACTTAAAGATTAGGCCCAATTCCCTTATACAATACATATAAGTGCTAACTAAATTGATACAAAATCTCAATACATATAATCAACATAAAACTCTGAAGAACGTCTCATTTATGTTGCTGCATTTACTAAAACGTGGATCTTTTGGTGTGTACTCACACAATTATAAACCTATGCATCACAAAACAAAGACGATGCACTTAGCTTTACAACTTAGTGGTGTATCCAATAGCATTAAAAGCATACATTTACAAGCAGGGCACACTATAATAATATATCATAATATACATAACATTCATGTTATACTTGTAATGTATGCAAACAACTAATTTCATTCCATGTTACTTATATAAGAACCTTGCATACATAACCATTATAATTCTCTAAAGTTATTTACATATTCATTTTGTTTCTACATATTATTTAAATTTCAACAAGTTCCCAAGTGAAATGAAATATAAGTTAATTATTAATTTTGTATGGCATGTGACTTACTACACCTAACTCGCACTCATCATAGAAAGTATAGTTATTTCTTCTCATATTATAACATTTAATAAATATTATTCACTCATAATCATAACCCAATATTAAAACTAGTAACTTATACCAATGCACACATGTATCATAACATACTTAAGTTGTATTACATCCACCTTTGAAGCTAATATTTACCAAGAATGTAATTTATTCTCATATCTATTTGTGCATATAATATCACTTATATGTATTCAATACCTAAGATCTATATAATTATTAAACCCATGTCATGTTACTAAATTTACCATCAATACAAATCACACACATAAATGTCAAGCTAAATATGATCATACATATATGTCACATAACAATTTATGCAAGTTTACCATGTCATAACTTAAGAATTTTTCTTATCATTTTAAATCACAAATTTCCATACTCAATAGATAAGATCTTAATGCTAGATAATGGGATTGTGATATATGTACGGTACCCAGTTAGGGCTTATGTGTCCATAATCACAATAGATATATGTATAGTGCGTAGTTAAGGCTTAAGCGGATGTACCTATGCCATGTATATATACAACATCCAGTCTGGGCTTATGTGATTGTACCTATATTATATATATGTACAGTACCTAGTTAGGGCTTACATAACTATACTTATACCATATATATGTATAGTTCCTAGTTGAGGCTTATATGACTATATTCGCACCATATCTATACCCACAGGCTATGAAGTGGCATCGAAGTAACCTAACAGCTGCCAATCTCTCTAATTGATCGATCAACCTATCTAAACTAGGTTGTCCATATTCATATGGGCAATATATTATTTCATATAGTTACATGTAGCTAATATCAAAACTTTTAATATGTCTTATTTTACATATCAACAACAATACTACACCACTTTCTCAAGGATACATCAAGCATCTTTAAACAACTTCTTGGGCCTTTTGACCATACATTATATATATATATATATATATATATATATATATATATATATATATATAAA
>CANXYI012221445.1:0-17060 GCA_948208565.1 Hura crepitans | reverse complement strand
TATGCATTATGTAAGTAGTGAAACTTTCATGTTGTAATTAATTAGATGAGATTGATGGACTAAGATTGTAACCAAACTTAAAAAGAAGTATTGAAAGTTAGAAATCATGAAAAGAATTGTGGACTTATGAATCTTGTATAGGTTGAATTTAGGGAGATAACCAAAATAAGGACCAAATGATTATTATATGGTATTACTTGTTTGATTAATATAAAAAAATTATTAAGAGTTGATTAGTTAGTGTAAAAATGAAATTAAACATTTCTCACATAAATCTTGTGAAAATCAACATATACATACATACATACATACATACATATATATATATATATATATATATATATATATATATATTTATATAAAGAGAGAGAGAGAGAGAGAGAGCAAGTAAACATAAGATTAAGAAAGATTGAAAAGGTATATATGAAAATGAAAATATATTTAAATAAGCTCAAATTAATCAAATAGGTAATTAGTAATTTAAAATTTGAAGGTTTAAGGTAGAAAGGAATTTTATAAAAGCATAATAAGAATAAAATAATACAATGGAAAATAATAAATTGTATAAAGAAAAAGCATATACATAGACATGAGAATTGGGTCATAACCTGAATTAGCTATATGAAGTAAACGATAGTCTTAATAGAAATATATTGATACATGAAATAAGAAAATACACCTAAATGTGTTAATTCTTAGTATGCATATGATTAAATAATTCAAGTTTCTACAACAAAAGGGATTTATGGAAATCATACTAATAAGAAAAGTATAAGACAAAATGAATTAGAAGTTAAAAGTTAAGAGGAAAAAAATCAGAAGGATAGTACAATGTGACACTATAGAGTGAACTTATAAGAACCTGTGAAATAAATGAAAATATAAGACATGTACCCTAACTCATAAAATGCATTGTTTATAGTTTATTTGAATTTCTATATGGATTATTATGTGAAAATTATATTTTCCATTTATGCATATTTGACTGATGATTGATGAACTTAGTGAAATTTTACCTTGACTATAAGTGAAACATATGAGATAATATGGAATAAGTGGATAAGAAAACTATATTGAATCATTGTAATCCTATTTAGTAGGAAATGCAATCACACATGTTGCCTTGATATCCTACACAACCATGTGGCCTAGGATAGGTTGATTAGTCAACTAGAAAACAACCGTATCTCCACACCCATCATTTATCACTTTGATGCCCATCATTTAGCACTTTGATTCTTGCTGTATCGCACTTTATTACCTTTTTATAGCACTTCGGAACCTATAGTTTTGTACTTTAGTGCCTACCGTTTATATGGGGAGTACTATTCCTATACATGTTATATGGATACTTTGGTGTCTCATATGTTTATATGTCCCATTATCCTAGCATGGATAGCTGTTATAGAATTATCAGTAGCAAAATAATGTAAAAAGATATAAGATAATAAACAAAGATACTAAAAGTAAAACTTACACATATAAAATAAATAAAAGGGAAATTTCAGTGTTCAAACTTAAATAGTGGTATTATATGGAATAGAATCATTATGAACAGATTAATTTAAATTTACATAAGATATTATAAAAATGATAACATGGTTAATAGATCATAGTTTAAAATTTTACATGAATAAAGTTATAATTGAATTATGAATAGTAATGTTACCTAATAACACACTATCAATGAACTTAACTAATAATTGTTTATATACGTACATATAAATATGGAAAAAAAGATATAAGATATAGCTACATGAAGAGAACATAAATAAGATTTAATACTTGACTATGGGATTTATATGAGAGATAAAATAAAAAGGATAAAAAACCACTAGGCATAATCTAAAAAGGGTCTATATGGAATAAGTATTAAAAAGTAAATGATTAAAATCCATTTAAGACATCATAAAAGGAAAATTAGTAAAAATATTTTATTGAATAAAGTTTTAAATGTAGGAAATTACAACAAAAATCACATAAGAATACTATATGTAACTATAATGTAAGTACATGTAATTGTTAACGTATACACAAGACACTAAGAGAGAAAGATAAAAATTTATCTATGTAACTTAAACTATTAATTAACAATAATTGGAGAATGATATATAGATCTGTTATTGAAGTGTGTGTGTGTGTGTGTGTATATATATATATATATATAAGACATAAGGCAAGAAAAAGTCTATAAATGGAAATATTAAATAAGCATATGGTTAGTACTTTGAACTTTAATATAAGATGGATGTATTAGAAATAATAAAACAAGATAAAAAATAAAAAATGTAAAATAATAGATAAATTGTATTTGTAATCATTAGCAAAAGCATAAGGCAAAGATAGTATAATTTATATATGAGAAGAATAATAAGATGTTTAAGTAACATGTAAAGATATGGGAAGCATAAATGAATCGAAGTATAAATATATAAATAAGACTCATAAGTAATAGATGAGATTTATTATAAGCCATTAACAATAATCACATGTTCAAGCTATAGTTAAATTGAAAAGAGTTAAATATGACATGCTAGTAGAGTTATTAAAATTAACTATTAGGTAATACATTAGCTTAGTTCATATTTTAGAATACACCACTGAGCAACTTTGCTCAATATGTCGATTTTCTTGTCATGTGTAAGTTATAGATTGGGTCAAGTGAAGTAGTAGATTGAATCCTAGTAACATTAGGAATCTATGGAGTAGAAGTAAAGGTAATAAGACTCCACTATGTGTATTCTTGTGTGCTCATTTCATCTTTATATGTATAGTACATATGCATTATGTGACATATAGGTATATAAGTGAATGTTTGTATATGATTAGGAGTCGATAGATATAGTGTTGATCAATAGTTCAATTATGTAGATATTTGTATATTGTAGAGATGTGTATGGTAAAGATAATATATGTAATAAAGTGATTATTTGTTGTAGTGCAAGTTTGAATAAAAATGTGTAATTGTGAATTTTTAGGATTAAAATTTGAAGTAGATATAGAGATATACTGTTGGGATTGTATTTTTTGTGTAGGTTACCATTTGACACATTGTCATCAGGCATTTGTTATGCTGCTAGATTTTCAACACCATGATCTCATATGGTATAAGTGAAATGATAAACACTAAGTGAATGGCTAAACTATATTAATCGGATATAGAATAATAAGAGAACAAAATGAACAGTAATCACACAAGTAATGTAACATCCTATTCTTGAACCTATATATAGGTTGGGTATAGGGGTGTTGTATATAGAAAACAAAGAATATCAAAAAAAGGAAGAGATGAGAAGAAAATGTCAGGTAAGCCTTTTAGGTTTATTAGGAGAAAGAACAACTTTAGGGGAAAAGATAGAACATAAGAATTTAAAATAAAGTATGGGAGGGAATCAAAATTGCCTAAAGGAAAGCCTTTGAATAGCTATTCATGCTATTAGATTTATGGTGTAAAAAATAATAAGGCTGATTCTTATCCCCACAAGAATAAGAGAAAAAAGATCTAAAATTGATTTTCTTCTAAATTGAGAGTCTAGCTTATAAACCTATAAATGAGGAATAATTGACTACTATAAACTCTAAAATAAATTTAATTTATGAAGTAGTGTCTGAATAAAAAATTAACATAGATGAATCTAATTTATGGATAGATCAACTATTCATGATGAGCAAGGTTGGAGTTACCATTAAAAAAGAGCTAATTCCTTTGCACAACACTCTGGTATAGGAAGAATTCTTCTAGTACAAAGATCTCTCTAGAAGTTGCTTATAATATAAATTGCCTAAAGTAGACATCAACAATATTTATAATATATCCAGATTAAACTTTAAATCAATGGTAAATGTTTCCCAATCTAAATTAATAGCTCAAATTTCTAGTACATAACTAGAAACATTATATGTGTCCCAAATCAATCTAGCCAAAATAAAGGAAATAGATAATAAAGCCAAATATAAGTATAAATATATTTAAATAGGGCTTGTACAAGTAGGACTAATCTCATTATTTAATCTACCTATAGATAGTTATGTAATAGCAGCAATCTTAGAAAAATGATAGAGAGTTTAAAGATCAACTGATATTAGTTGTACAGACTAACTTTACAAATGGTTTAGTCTGGTTTCAGTCCTATTGAAATTATTTGATAGCCTTAAGTTATAGGTGTTTAGGTAATTCATTAACCTTAAGGATGAAATTATTGAAAATGAATATAATGAATTTCTAAGCTAAATATTTGGTGTATGATACTAAGATAGTGTTTTGATTAATAAACACTTGTAATCTTGGAGTTAGGAACATTTCTAAGATAAAAGAATTATTTGAAAAAAGGGTCGGGTAGTTACGAATAGTTCTATAGGAAACAAATAAATCCTATAGAAATAAGTTAGCCTAAAATTTGGATCTTTATAGAACTAATAGAGCATTCAAGACTAATAAGTTCTTCCCAGATAATCCAAAAGGGCAAAATAACTTTTTGCAATTAGAATAACCACTGAGGAATCTAAGGATTGCAGAACAAATGCCTAGAAGGTCAGTTTCTAGTAAAGTTAGTGAAGAAACTTCTAGGACTAAGCTAGAGCTACCAAGAACTAGCTTTAGAAGAGCAATAGGTCAGTTGTCTTTAAGCAATATCAAGATAATAGGCTATAAATATTTTAATCTACATATTTATGCAAATGATGACTAAAATCAAGAGAGTGTAAAAGCCATGGGGCAAATCACATTCATTCTTGAGGTTGTGAAAGAGATTAAAAAAATTCTAAACAACATTTCAATCCTTTTAAAGAAATTTAGAAAATGGCTTCCTTCATTCTTATAACATAGAAAAAGGCTTTTACCTTTGAAAAGACAGGTTTGAATATATATATTGAGTTTACATTTAAATTTTCTAATTATTATGATAATCTTTAGATGCACTAATTGATACAGGATGTACAATTAGTAGTGCAAGACTAAATGTATTGCCTGATGAAATGGTGACATCCATTAGACTAACCTATAATGTTGCAAATGGTAGGGATAACGTAAATATAGTAATACATAAGGTGGAACAAGTTCTTATTATCATTGGTGGAAAAAAAAAAGCTTATTATTGATAAGCTTTTGGCATTCTCAGAACTTGATTATGATAATATTATGGGAAATGCATTTTTAAAAGGGTAAAGAGATAATTATCCCTTTATACAATATGGATTTCATGTGTCATTTGCAGGAACACAAGTCCCCAGTCTTTCAAGCCTTAAGCTTAAACTAAAATTTGGGTTTTATCCTATTAAAATATCTGATTTGTGTGGTTCCACAGCTTGTGAACTAGCTTTTAGAGTGTGACCTAGCATAGAGAAACATTAGTAAAATGTCTATTTGAATTTGAAGAATCCTAAGATTCGTATGACACTTGGTACAAAGTGTTATGTTTCAAAATGCAAAGTTTGATAAAAAGGTTGATTACAAGAAGCACCTATCAAAAACAAACTGAGATAAGTTCTTAGTTAAATTAGCTGATAATTTTAGTGATGATCCACTAAAATTATGGGTTCTAAATGGTAAAACAACCAAGTTAGGTCTAAAAGATTCCAGTAAAATAATCAAAGCTTGAAACATAACATATACAAATAAGATCATTGAGGAATTTGACAAATAAATTCTTGAATTGCTAAAATGAGGCTTGATTAGAGATAGTGTTTGCCTAAACTCTAGTCTTGCTTTTATGGTGATCAACTATGCAAAATAGGTAAGTGGAAAAGCACGAAGGTTAAAAACTATCATCAAATAAATCAGCCAATAAAATACGATGGCTATAAAATCCATACGGTAAGAGATATTATAGATAAGGTAAGCCATAAGCAGCTTTCTATTTTTTCTAAATTTAACTTGAAAAGTGGCTATTGGCATGTAAAATTTGTAATTAAATTTGAATTGAAAAATGCTTCAAGCATCTTTCAGTGCAAAATGGATAATGTTTTTGTTGTATTAAGGAAATTTTGTGTGGTCTATATAGGCTATGTATTAGTCTTTTATAATAATAAAGATAAACACATGACTCACCTTGAAAAGGTGACTGATAACTTTTAAAAGGAAGGTATGATTCTATATGAGAAAAAGAGAAAATGGTTTAAAGAAAGAATAGAATTTTTAGGAATTGAGATTACTAAAGGCAAAATATGGCTACAAAACTAATCTCTAAAAAATTTACTCAATTCCCTGATGAATTAAAAGGCATAAAGCAAGTACAAAGGTTTTATGGACTTGCTAACTATGCTAAACAATTCATTAAAGATCTATCTAAATACTTAAGAACGATTACAAAAAAAAAACATCTGATAAGAATCTTTGGCATTAGGATGATGAAACACTTAAGCTGTAATATAAATAAAAGAAAAAAATGAAAAATTTGCCTTGCTAAAATTTGCCTTGGTCTTGGAAATAGATGCTTTAAATAGGAGTTAAGGGAGCAGTCTTGAAAATTAACAAAGAAACTAGAGCCTATTTATAAGTATTGGTTAGGAACCTTTAAAGGTGTAGAGCTGAATTATCTTGTAACGCTTGTGAAACACGATTCCCCAAAGGTGCAGGGCATAGTATAATGGCTATAAAGGGTGAGTACTACTCATAAAACTTTGATAACCCAAAAAATGATGAAAATGAATTAATTAAAAGATTTAGTAGAACCAATAAATTGTAACAAACCATAGGGAAGAGAATAGTGACATAAAAGGGGTTTGTGCCAAGATTGATCTGGGATGTGCCCCAATGGACTTGAAATAGGATTCCTAAAGGTTAAAAATTCCAATGAGTTCAATAGGGAAAGAATTTTAATATTTGAAGCTCATTTACTATTTATTCAGAATTTTTAGATTTCGTGAGTGAATAGTGACCCAAGAAAATTATGGAATTTTGAGCCAAAAACTTATGAGCCTCTAAAGGGAATTTAATGAAGAATTATGGCACAAGAATCATTATTTTTAGAGGCCTAGAATAATTAAAATTAATTTTTAAAGTTTAATGCAAAACTGAGTAAAATAGGGCATAAAAACTGAGAAATAAGTGATAAGGACCCACGAGCTCTACTTAGAACATCTTAATCTAGTGTGTTGCATCCCATTTGCCTAACATAAACTCATCCTCTTCCCTTCTCCACCAAATGGCCAATACCATTCTCACAAAAATGGCCATAGAGTTTTTGCTCATTCAACACCCAAATTAGACACTAAATTTCAAGTTTGATCCATCAAATTGACCTTCTACCACGTAAATAACATCTTGAAAGTGGAAATTCAAGGAAAGGGTGGCTAGAAAGTGAGAATTAGTAATTGAGTGAATAGTGTCATACTAAAGGGTAAGTGAGGGAAAGTGATTTTTTTTTATTTTGTTATGTAATCTAGGGGTGATTCTAAGCCTTTAGATGAAAATAGAACTTAATTTGGAGTTAAATTGAATTTTCTAAGAATTTATGAAATTTGGTTACATATTATGTAGGGAAAGAGAAAGACAAAGGAAAACAAGCATATAAGTGGTGTCTATAAGTGGTGAATTACTCATTGAGGTAAGTGAATATAATGTAAACATGTCCATGAATCAATTGTATAACAATCTTGTATGCAAGGTATAAATGATAACGGAAGATAAAAGAATAAAAATATATAACTTGAGAAGACATTTACATTGTTGTAATTGCATGTGTAATGAAATGAACTATTGTAAATGACTGTAGTTACATGACTGCATGAATAAATGTGAAACATGCATATGTATACCTCATATTCACCATTGAGTTTTACTCAGCGTATCGGTGTTTCGATGCACAGGGTGAAGTTAGGATAGTACAACAAATGTAAGACCTCAGTAGTTGAATAAGAGTCTCTAAGGTATTTTCTTTTGGTCTTATGTCTATAAATTTAGGATGTGTACTCATGTGAATAACAATAGAGGGGTTTTAGGGATATGTAGAGAATTGTAAATAAGTAACGATGTATAGATGAAATATGATGAGATGAAATCAAAATGTATGTATATAAGTGAAATAACTGCTGTTATATTTTGTATATTTCTTTGATGATGATGGGTTTGAGACCCTGTGATTAAGTGTTGACTTTATATATTATGATTGTGATGAATGATGAGAATAGAGGACCAAAAGGGCTTAGGAGTGGAGTTTTGATGACTGGATATATTAAAGTGTATTTTTATGATAGGAAAATTTTTGGTTTTTAACTTGGACAACTGTTATGTTGTCCAAATTTCTATAAAAATGTTTTCTGATGAAATAAATGGTTTTCATAGTGTAATATGACCGTTATGAAATTAAAATAAAGAAATGATGGAATAATTTCAAACATAAGGTTAAGAACATAATAAGTTAATAAAAGTTAAATAAATAAACTTTAAAAAAATCCTAGGATGGGTAACCTTGAGGGGGAGTTCATGCTCTTATCAAGTTTCTACGAAAATCGGGTAAGGGTGTGACATATTTAGTCTATGAAAAGAAGGTGTTAGTTGTAAAATATGTCATTAAAGACTTTTACATCTTCCTAGCCCATAAAAGGTTTATTCAAATATATTCTACCAATGCAAAAAAGTTTATGAATCTGTGTGACATCCCCATGTTGTTACCTTTATGTTTAATTAATTGCAATCACATGAGTTCAAATTATATAGGGATAATGGAAAACTTTATAATTAGGAAGAAAAAGTATAATAGAAAAATAAATTATATAAAAGGAAAGGGGATGATTCTCTTTCTTAGGTACAATTAACAAGACAAGTTGGTTTAATGGGTATGAGGATTCTTAAGGGTAGCATTAATGATAATATAGGTGAGAAAAAAAAAGAGGGTCAGCTACTAGAAACTTCAAAGAATAGCAAGGATAGTTAGTAAGGGAAAAAAAGAAAGAAGAGAGGGGATTAAAAAAAATAATAATAACGAAAACTTAAGAAACTTAGAAATGGGACCTCATTATAGGAAAAAAGGAGCTAAAGGGCAAGTAACAACCAAAAAAGGGACGAAAAGTAGAGGTAAAGCTTGTCCAGTGTCGATTTACGCAAGGAAAAAATGTAAGCAATAGTGAGCACGATTAAGATTTTGGTATGTACTCCCTCGTCTCTAATTTTTATTAGTAAATTTAGTTTTCCAAATTTAATTATCCATAGTTAAAATGAGTTATTGTTTTCAAAATAGGGAGCCAACCTCATCAACCAAGTATTTCATATCTTTGTAGCCTTGTGAACTTTTGAGTCTAATTACAGTCCCTGACATGCATTTTTATAATTCTTGCACTAAAACAGTAGGCTCACGTTCATTGCGTAGCACATACCTTGTGTTAAGTTCACAAAACATGCATTGCATTAGTTACTTGAGTAACCAAGCATCTTTCATGATTACCAAGAACATAAGGATTGTTTTAAATATACTAGTTGGATAACTTTTAGGTTCTCATCTGTTATGTCAAATAAACTAGTTATATCCGAAAAGGGAAAAAGGGGGAAACCAAAGTTAAGTAAGAATTAAATAATAAAAATGAATAAACTCAATTTTAAGAAGTGGGCAACTATTAGGCACTTGGATTTCTTATGAACTAGATCAGTACAAGTAGTGGCACCTATATAAATAGTATCTTCTTAGGTATAACAAAATATGCAGTACTCCTATTAATGGGAGAAAAGAATAAGAGGAAAGCGAATAAAACATTATGCAGGGTTCACTATAACTCCCAACTATAGTACTTAACTTAAGAACCTAAAGCCAAAGTAACTTTCCAGATATTAGGATTTAGTAAATTTGGCATGACAAAGGGGGGAATTATATGTATTTACAGTAGCATACAGCCAGACATCGAGCCCTAAGAATCAATCATAATATCAATGGTCGAGGCCACTAATAGTTATCAACTTACATATATTTATCAGCTTACAGTTCTCAATTTATCAGCTCATTTACCTTTCTTTAAGGTTATTCTAGAAAAGTATTACCTTTGGCTTTATGCAACTCCAAGTAATCTGTTAAAGGGGAATAAGAGATCCTTACATAAGTATGGCATAAATATGTAAACAACTTGTTTGGTGAATCCCATGTGTCCTAATATAATTATAATCATATGTAAGTTAATTAGAATTTAAATATAACACTTACACCGAATGTAATATAGTAACATGTGAAATGCAAGGTACATCTATATCAGGTATGTTTAGTTATGGTGATTCATACACTTTATTTCTTTTATTCTTATGTATTTCTTATCATGACTTGTACTACCTACATGTCTTTAAGTAACACTTAAAAATTGTATATGATTGTGAGATGTGGGAGTACTACTGGGCATTCCAGCTCAATATAATGGTTTTCTCATGTAGGTTATAGGATTGTAGAAGGGAGCAAGTAGATGGATAGTTTTGTCTAGGTGTACTGGATTAAGCATCAAGGTTCTAAGCATCTGAAATTTTGTTGTGTTTATAATCTTTTTATTGTATAACCTCTAATAAATAAATAGCATGTATAGCCTAAGTTAAATCTAAAGGGAAATAGCAGGATGTTTTAAAAGAAGATAGGGATGTAAACTTTTATGTATAGTTTAGTCGTATATTTACATAAGGCAAAGAGTGCCCTTTTTCTTAGTTTAGTTGGAATATGATGGAGGAGCACATCTCATGCATCCATGTATGTGATATGAATTGCAATAGGTATATATAGATAGGGACACTAGTTTTCTATAATGGGTCAAAGTAGGCCTTGATTTATAATCCTTTACTAGAAGAACACCTAATTAAGTTCTTGAGTATTATCAAAGGTAGGTATCTAGATTAAAAGAGGAGGTATTTCCTCCAGATGACTATGATTGATTTGTATGCAAGTCAATTTGACTAGGTGGAAAATTGAGTCAAATGTTTTAGGAGAAGTTTTGCCAGTTTTCTTAATTCAGTCATAATGTTGGGCTTAAATATAATAGTTAGTAATTGATTTCTAGACAATTCAGAATTAGCAAGGGGGGAGAGGGTATTACAATTGTGGTATCAGAGCCTGATTTATGGTTCTAGGCTAATATCATTTGTACATGCTAGTTTATGTAGTAGAGGTATGTTCGAATCTTGATGCTTCTATTAACATAACCAAACCATTTAATTTTATAGGAGGATGTCTTCAAATACACCGTAAGCCCCTAGATAGTATAGTAGGGAAGAGGGTCAGGGTAGTCATGTCCCTTCACTAGTGCCACCTTTAGCAATAAACCCATAACTAACTCTGAGATAGGAAGCTCTTTACCAGCATATCATAGAAATTTTTAAAAGAGTGGTGAAGACCATGCCCTAGCCAACACCCCCTCTACCCCTACCTCCTATTCTAGCTACTGTGCAAAGACCCCTTGTGGATAAGCTACAAAAGTATAGTGTAGAAGTCTTTCATGGGAGAAAAGGGGAAAACCCCATGGTGACAGAATATTAGCTAGAATCCACCCAGAGGGTGTTGGTGCAGTTATTGTGTACTTCAGAAGATAGTTTGTTATGTGTAGTATTATTGTTGAAGGAAAAGGCCTATCAATGGTGGTATACAATGATAAATATAGTACCATCAGAATGTAAGACCTAGGAATTCTTTTTGTAAGAGTTTAGAAGAAAGTACATTGGTGACCTCTACATAGATGAAAGGAAAAAGGAGTTTTTATATTTGAAACATGGTTAGTCCTCAATTGCTGATTACAAGTGAGGCTTCATGAGACTTAGCCGTTATACTCAGGAGCTTATACCTACCGAAGAGGTTAAGTGTAAGAGGTTTGAGTAGGGTTTGCACAATGAGATATGGAGATTGTTAGCGATTCATCCCATTTGAGATTTCTCCACCTTAGTGAAGGCTACCTTGAGCTATAAAAAGGTGAAAATTAAGGATCAAGTTAGATGGCAGAAAGGTTAATCAAGAAGAAGTCCAGTATAAGGACAACCATTCTATAGTGATAGTAAAAAGTTTAAGGGCTCTATATTAAGAATCGGGAGCCAACCTAGACAAATGACCTTAAAAGTAGAGCAGAGTATAGGGGGTAGCAAAAAAGTAGATATACTACTTCAGTAAATAATACCATATGACCAGATAGAGGGACCTTTTTAATTTGTGCACAGTGTCAAAGGAGACATCTAGTTACATGTAAAAAGAGAGCAGAGGGGGGTTTCAGATGTGGTTCCCCTGACCATTTTTTGAGAGATTATCCTCAAGGGAAATTGGGAGTAAAGGAATCATTTAGGAGTGTAGTTTTAGTAGTGCCCCATGGTAGAGGTATAGGGAGGGCGGAAACATGTATGGGTAGCTAAAAAGCTCTCTCAAAATCAATTAATAGACTAAAAGCTAGAGTTCTTGCAAGAGTATATGCAATTAGGGCTAGAGAGGAGGTAAACGCTCCTGATGTGATCTGAGGTACCTTTTCTATCCTTGATACTGATGTTCATGTCTTAATGGATCTTGGTTTTACCCACTCCTATATTTGTGTACCTATTATACTTAAGAATTAGTTAAGGATTAAGACCTTAGATTGTAATGTGATGGTAATAAATCCTATAAGAAATTGTGTAATAGTAAATAAGGTAATTAAGAGGTGTCCTATAGGGGTATAGGGGGTAGAGTTCTTAGGTGATTTTATTAGACTCCCTTTTAGAGAATTTGATGTGATCTTAAAGATGGATTGGTTATTAAGATATCAGGTAGTGATAAATTGTATGCAAAAAAAGATCACCTTAAAAAATGATAAAAGGAATGAAGTCACGATTTAGGGTGAGAGATCTCAATTACCCTTAATCATTATTTCAGTGGTTACTGCAAAAAAAATGGTAGAAATAAGGGTGTGTAGCCTATTAGGCATGCATTTTGGAACCTAAAAAAGGGGAAAGAACCTTAGGAGACATCCTTATAGTATAGGACTTTCTTAAGGTATTTCTAGAAGAACTATTAGGACTGCCACTAAAATAAGAAGTAGAATTTGGGATCAAAATTATTCCAGGGATGGCCCCGATATCGATAGCCCCATATAGAATGGCTTTAATGGAGCTAAAGGAATTGAAGAAATAGTTGCAGGAGTTGCTGAATAAGGGTTTCATTCAACCTAGTGTTTCCTCGTGGGGTGCTCCAGTGTTATTTGTGAAGAAGAAAGATGGGACCTTAAGGTTGTGCATTGACTATAGGCAATTAAATAATGTAACCATTAAGAACAAATATCTATTGCCTAGAATAGACAATTTGTTTGACTAATTAAAAGGGGCAAGTGTGTTTTCTAAAATAGATTTGAGATCGGGATATTGTTAATTGAAGGTGAAGGAAGGTGATGTACCAAAGACTGCTTTTAGGACTAGGTATGGGCATTATGAGTTCCTAGTGATGCCCTTTGGCCTAACTAATGCTATGGCCACCTTTATAGACTTGATGAATCAAATTTTTCATGATTATCTTAATTAATTTGTGGTGGTTTTCATTGATGACATTCTGGTTTACTCTAAGACTGGTGAAGAGCATAATAGCCATCTGAGGCTAGTATTGTAGACATTTAAGGAAAAGAGGTTATATGCAAAGTTAAGTAAATGCGAATTCTAGTTAAAGGAAATAACATTTTTGGGACATGTAGTTATGGCAAATAGGATAAGGGTTGACCTGAAGAAAATTAAAGCAATAGTCAAATAGAAGCCCCTGAAAAATGTCATAGAGGTTAGAAGTTTTTTAGGATTAACTGGTTATTACAGGAGATTTGTTAAATGCTTTTAACAACAGCAACACCCCTCATAAGATTACTTAGGAAAGGAATAAAGTTTGAGTGGATGGATGATTATCAAAGTAGTTTTGATTAGCTTAAGGCTATGTTAATAGATATAATGGTGCTCACACAACTAGTCTCAGGTAAGGATTTTGTGATATACAGTGATGCCTCCCATAACAATTTAGGATGTGTCCTGATGCAAAAGGGTAAGGTGATTGCATAAGCATCAAGAAAATTGAAAACTCTCGAATAGAATTGTCCCAGTCATGATTTATAACTTGTAGTAATTGTTTTTGCCTTAAAGATATGGAGGCACTATTTGTATGGGGAGTGGTGTTACATATATACAAATCATAAGAGCCTTAAATACCTACTTACCCCGAATGAGTTAAACCTAAGGTAGAGAAGGTGGATAGAACTATTGAAAGATTATGAATACACAATTGAATACCACTTAAGGAAGGCTAATGTTATGGCTAATGCATTAATTGAGAAATCCCTACTTGCTTTAAGAGCTTTCAATACTCCTCTCACTCTAACATAGGATAGTAAAATGCTAGCCGAGTTTCAAGTTAAGCTTTCTTTCTTCCTGCAGGTGCAAGAAACCCAGTTAAATGATCCCCAATTTCAAAGTAAGTTACAACAAGTTTAGGAAAAAGAAAATAAAGAGTATCAAGTTGATAAGACGGATGAATGTCTATACTTTAATAATCGATTATGTGTTCTAAAAAATGCGAAGCTAAAATGGTAGATATTGTAAAAGGCCTACAACAGCCTTTATGCCATGCACCTAAGTGGAATCAAGATGTATAAGGACCTAAGGACCCATTATTAGTGGCTAGGAATGAAAAGACACATTACTAAATATGTGGGAAAATGTTTAACATGTCAACAGGTGAAAGCATAACACCAAGTGCCTTCAGGGTTACTATAACCGATCAAAATCCTAGAATGAAAGTGGGAGCAAGTTACCATGGACTTTGTAACTGCACTACCCACCACCCCTAAAAAGAAAGATTTAGTTTAGGTAATAGTCAATCGACTGACAAAGTTAGCCCATTTCCTATCTATGAAAGCAGATTACTCATTGGATAAGTTAGTAAAGATATATGTTAGGGAGATAGTGCAGTTACATGGGGTTCCTATGTCTTTCATCTCAGATAGGGACCCAAGGTTCACATCTCGATTTTGGCAAAAACTTTAGAAAAGCCTTAAGGACCGCACTAAAATTCAGTATTTCATTTCATCCCTAGATAGATAGACAATGAAAAAGGGTGATTCAAGTGCTTGAGGATATGCTCAGAGGGTGTGTACTAGATTTCACAGGGAGTTGGGAGAGGTATCTCCCATTGGTAGATTTTTCTTATAACAATAGCTACCAAACAAGCTTACAAATGGCACCGTATGAGGCATTGTATGGGAGGAAGTGTAGAACTCCCATGTGTTAGATAAAATTAAAAAAAAAGGTTAAAAGGTCCAGAATTGATAAGAGAAGTAAAAGATAAGATAAGGATTATTAGGGACCCATTAAAGGTTACGATAGACCGTTAGAAGTCTTATATAGGTCTAAGAAGGAAGGATATTAAGTATCAACCCGGAGACCAAGTTTTTCTTAAAGTCTCACTATGGAAGAAAGTACTCAAATTTAAGAAAAAGGGAAAATTGGCTCTGAGGTATTTGGGACCATTCAAAGTGATAGCTCGAGTAAGATTAGTTGCTTACAAGTTGGCCCTCCCTCCTAAGTTGAGGAAGGTGTATGACGTGTTTCATGTATCTATGTTGAGGAGGTATAGATCTAATCCCTCCCACATACTTCAACCATCTGAAACTGAAGTTTAGCTCGACCTTACTTATGAAGAGGAGCCCATAACCATTTAGATAAAGAGATTAGATAGTTAAGGAATATAATAGTTCCTCTCATAAAGGTCTTATGGAGGAATCATAAGGTAAAAGAGGCAACGTGGGAGACTGAGGCATCTATGTGACAATAATACCTCTATTTGTTCTCTTTAGGTATGTAACTCTATTTTGAGATGAAATAGCATAAGTGGGGGAGAGTTGTGACATCCCCATGCTATTACCTTCATGTTTAATTAATTACAATCTCATAAGTCCAAACTATATGGGGATTAATGGAAAACTTTATAATTAGTAAGAAAAAGTATAATAGATAAATAAATTATATAAAAGGAAAGGGGAGGATTTTCTTTCTTAGGTACAATTGAGAAGACAAGTTGGTTTGATATGTATGAAGATTCTTAGGGGCAGTATTAGTGATAACATAAGTGAGAAAAAAAGGGTTATCTACTAGAAACTTCGAAGAACATCAAGGATAGTTAATAAGGAAAAAAATAGAAAGAAGAGGGCATTAAAAAAATATAATGAAAACTTAGAAATAGGACCTCATTATAGGAAGAAGGGAGCTAAGGGGCAAGTAACAACTAGAAGGGGACGACAAATAGAGGCGAAGCCGGTCCAGGTGTTGATGTAGGTAAAGAAAAATTGTAAGCAACAGTGAGCATGATCAAGATTTTGGTATGTACTCCCTCATCTCTAATTATTATTAGTAAATTTAGTTTTTCAAATTTAATTATCCATAGTTAAAATGAGTTACTATTTTCAAAATGGGGAGTCAACCTCATCAGCCAAGTATTTCATATCTTTGCATCCTTGTGAACTTTAAGTCTATTTATAGTCCTTGACATGCATTTTTAGAATTTTTGCACCTATATAGTAGGCTCATGTCTGCCACATAGCGCATACATTGTGTTAAGTTCACAGAACATGCATTGCATTGGTTACTTGAGTAACTGAGCATCTTTCATGATTGCTAAGAACATGCGGACTATTTTAAATATACCAGTTGCATAACTTTTAGGTTCTTATCTATTATGTCAAATAAACTAGTTATATCTGAAAAGGGAAAAAGGGGGAAATCGAAATTGAGTAGGCATTAAATAATAAAAATGAATAAACTCAGTTTTAAGAAGTGAGCAACTATCAAGCACTTCGATTTCTTCTGAATTAGATTAGTACAAGTAGTGGCAGATAAATAGAATATTCTCAAGTATAACAGAATATATAATACTCCTATTAATAAGAGAAAAGAATAAGAGGAAAGCAAATAAAACATTATGCAGGATTCACTATAACTCCTAACTACAGTACTTAACTTAAGAACCTAGAGCCAAGTAACTTTATAGAAATTGAGATTTTGTAGCTTTGGCATGTTAGAAGGGGGGATTTATACATATTTACAACAACATACAGCCTGACATCGGGCCCTGTGAATGAATCACAATATCAGTGGCCAAGGCCACTAATAGTCATCAGGTTAT
>CANXYI012221401.1:0-10076 GCA_948208565.1 Hura crepitans | reverse complement strand
AGGGTAGTAATCAATAAAGGATTCACCATCCTAGGTTACTATAAGGAGTTTAACTCACAGTTCTGATCAGTAACTTATATTCAAGAATCTCTAGCCAAAGCAAAATGGCATGTGTGAATACAATTCATAAATGGCATTTTTGGAATAAAGGTGAAATTATCAAAATAATATGCCTATGGCTTCATTTGACATATTTAGTTAAGCTATGAGTTTACACAAATCTATACTCAAAACTAGATGAGGTAAAAGATGGTGAAATGAGTCCATTGTACCATAACTATATATAGAAGGGTTAAGTTAAACCACTTAAATTTTTAGCACTTTGGTAGTCATAATGCATGGCTAGATGCCTCTCTTAACTTGTAAACAAGTGATATATCAATTGGTGAATTGATATTGATTCAATAAAATTGAATCAATATAGTCTTAGTTGGACTAAGACTCCATTTCACTATGTATTACCTAGTTATTCTTGAAACACATAAAGTCACGCACATAAAAGGAGTTTATAGAAGATTCAATGCGGTTGAATATTCTAATGATATGAGATATCATTGGAAGATGAATTAAGAAGAATAAATAAGCAAATGGGCATATTGTCTACTTGCTAATATGTAGTCTAGAAATTAGGGTTTTTAGACTTAAGCCTTATTGAGTCCAAATTTTAACTATTCTTACATCTAATTTTTTTTGGACTTTTAAAGGGTTTAAGAAGTCCTAAATTAGAGTAATTATTAAATCAAAATGGATCTTGGGAGTGCACAATAGGATTAATGAAATTGGGGCTAAAGCAGAATACACATAAGCTTACTTAATGGCTTATATGCATATGACTAAATAAGTTCCAATTGCTTGGTCCATTCTCATATGACTTAGGGAAAATTTTGAGTGTCAAAATCTAACTTAATAAGGTTGGATTTAAAGTATAAATAATCCTTATATCTATAGCCACCATATGCATACATTTTGTTGCAAAAATTAATGCATAAAATAATTAAAACACATATAATTTCTTCTTCCTTCATCCTCTTGAAATTCCTACTAGCATATAAAATTTCTAGTTTCCCTTTAAGATGAAATTCTTATGTTGATTACTTTAGAGGCATTCCAAAAAATGGATCACAATGGCTTGTAACAACAAAATGAGAAGAGCTTACAAAAGAAATCTGTAATTGTCTTTTATGATAAATCACAAAACCCTACTACATTTATTTTTTAGGATAGATTTTAAATTTCATCGATACAATAAAATTAATTGTTTTTATCAAATTTTAATTTTTTTTTCTATGTATGATTGAGAGAAACAAACAATAGTATTAGAGCAAGCTTCACAGATAATTTAAAATCAATGAACATAGTTTTTATAGTTGATATGGATGATATGTGATATTGTGTATTTTTTTGTCTCTGTGTTTCACTCAAATTATGATTATCTAACTTCATTTTTATGTGATTAAATATGATTTTTAGATATGTTAAAATCAGATTTTTGTTGTTTTAATCATTAAAGTTATGAAAGAGGGAATCCTCTTATGTGTATAAGTGGCTAAATGCATAGGAAGGGTATGTTGATTCAATTTTAGGCTTTTCTATTAATTATTGCTTAATGATTCAATTCAATATAATGAGAGATTAAAATATAATTTCAATTCTATTCATGATTGCCTTAAATTGAAATTGGCCAAAAATTAAAATGATAGAATCATCATATTCGACTAGTAGTGGTTTTCTAGTGTTTAGGTCATTATGATAATGTTTAATGATTCAATTATTTTTTGAATATTTTCCAAACTAATTTTTCAAATATATGCAATTTATATGATTTTAGTTAAATTTTTTTAAATTTTAAAATTCATTTTCATGTCAATTGGATTGATAAATTTTCTTGATTGTCAAGATTGTCATATTTTTGGTGTGATAAATAGTTTGATTTTGTCACTTTGGTTTGCCATGAATTTCATTGCTTTCAAGGTAAAATTTTTTAGATCAAATTGGTTATTACTGATCTAAAAATTTGTAAATGGTTGCTAAAAGTAATATGAAGTGGTTTGGATCAATTTCAATAGTTCAAGTTGCGAATGGTTTCACAGTCAACTTCAATTCAATGCATGTGATAAACTATTTGGATGTTTTTAATTAAATAAAATTCTATTTGATTGGATTTCAAAATTTTGGAAATATATGTCATGTAACATCTTAAAATTAATTGAATTAAATTAGTATTTGATTTATTCCATCAATTTATTTAATTTTTTTGATATAGTAACCTTGAATTAAATTTCTTATGCAAATTTGAATTTCTAGTGGAAATTTGACTATAATCTTAAATTAATTTATTATTCTAATAGGATTAGGATTTTAAATTAATTGAAAGGATTATATATTGATCTAACCTAATTTTGATAAGTGTTATGAAATTGAGATTATGATATGACCTATTCTTTTATCTGCATATCCTCATACATGTGTAAAGGAAAAAAAATTTTCTTGATTTATGATGTTTTATCATTTTAATTCTAAAAAGGTTTGGAATTAAATTAATATGAAATTATAACTTAATTATTTCAATGAGATTAATTAAA
This sequence comes from Hura crepitans, assembly GCA_948208565.1. Lineage (NCBI taxonomy): Eukaryota > Viridiplantae > Streptophyta > Magnoliopsida > Malpighiales > Euphorbiaceae > Hura > Hura crepitans. The sequence continues at coordinate 7,494 of CANXYI012221401.1, read as the reverse complement.
ATTAAATTACATGATCAATGGCATTGATTGTCCTATATGAAGCAGGAAAATTAATGTGATCAATTGATACTAGTTTTTTAAGTGTTAAATTCTAAAATTCAACTATAATACACATTTACAATATTTGATGCATTAGATATGTATACTAAGTGTGTGAGATTGGCATGATGACTAGTTATGGGCCTAAACTAATATGATTAATTTGCACTGCATGGATTTTTCTTTGGTAAAATTAGGTCTCTGTGTCCCAGCCATGTTCTCTTATTTGTCTTTGTACTTCTCTTCTCATCTAACTTGCCTCACATGTAACTTGAGGTATTCTCAATTATATTTGATGTAATTAAATTAATTAAGGTTAGAATAGGAGGAAGAAATGTAAGGAGCAAAGTGAAGAAGAATGCCCATTAAAGAAGTCTAAGAAGAAATAGTTAGAAATGTTTTTTTTTGTTTCTTTTTCTATTTGTAATTCATGCACACTACCTAGGGTTCTGCCCAATTGGTTTCATTGGCTTAGAAAAACAATGTAATATAAGTTATAACTAGATGATATATATTTACTATGATTAAATATGATGTATGATTTAATATCATTAAATATATTGAGCATGCCAAAGCATGCATTAACCATTTATGATAACACTTAAATTAAAGAAATCCCTCAATAATATAAGGCTTGCAAGCCTTCTATTATTTTGAGTTTAACCAAAGTTCTCTTCAGTATTGGGTTGTTGAGCATACTCAAGCCCATGCTACATTGGATATGTTTAAATCATATTAATGGGTCTATCTTTGAATGGTTATTATTTTGTTAAGCATACTCAAGATTTGGGAAATATGTATGTGATACATATATATGTTGATGACCCAATGGTCAGTAGTTGCATATGACACAAATGGCATATAATGCCTACCATTTAGTTAATGGTTGGGCTTGTTAAGCCCACTCAAGGCTTTAACCTTAAGCAAAATGGATATTGACCTGCTAGAAGAGCTTTTAATGGGCATACTCGAATTAAGTAGTGAGGAATATTGATTCGTAAGAAAATAATGGGAGTAATGGGTAATCTTTAAAGACCTTAAATTATTGCATACATAAACATGATCATACTCTAACATGCTTTCATTTTTCACATACAACATCACTACCATAATGTCTCCCAACTTGAATTTATGATCCATCATTGAGGCCAACAAGCTTACTAGTTCTAACTATATAGATTAGCTTGGAAACCTTAAAATTGTTTTAAGTAATAAAAAGTTAGTCTACACAATTGAAAAGCTTATAACCACTATCTCTATTAATGATGCTTCTATCTATGTGCAGAAAGAATATCTAAAGCACGTAGAGGACATATACATTACGTCATGCATTATGTTAGCATCTATATCTCCTAAGCTATAGAAATAGCATAAGCATATAGATGCTCTTACAATTCTACTTAAACTTGAAGAATTGTTTGATGAATAGAGTAAGATTAAGAGATATGAGATCTCAAAAGCCTTATTCCACAATAGAATGGTAGAGGGAACTTCAGCCATTCAGCATGTGCTGAAGATGAATGGGTGTATAGAGTGTTTAGTAGCTCTTAGTTTTTGAGATAGAAGTGGATTTAAGTGTAGACTTAATCTTATAAAGTTTACCAAATAACAATAAAAGTTTTGTGCTTAACTATTAGATGAAAAATATGACATTTATAATCTCTAAGCTGATTAATTTGCTTAAGGCCACTTAAGATGTTGTTAATAAACATAATTCTAAGGTGATCATGGTTATCAATTTATCTTTTTCTAATGAATATGAATAAGACGAAGAAGAAAAAAGAAAAGACAAGTAGCACCTAAGGTAGTATTGCCAACTAAAAGGGAAATTCCATTATATAAAGTCTAGGCATTGAAGGATTAACTAAAAGGTCTACTTAGAGTCTTATGAGAAGAAAAAGCAAGGATTTGCTTCAACATTAGGTATTAATGTGATTAAAATTAATAAATATATTACTATTAATAACCAAACAAGTCTATAAGACACTGGTTATGGTTCTCACTTAGTTTCCTCTATGTAGGGACTAAGGAGTAGTAGGATTATTAAGAAGGCAGATGTAGATCAATGCATAAAAAATAGAACAAGAGTTGTTGCATTAGCTGTAGGATCATATCATCTTTTTTTTACCTTCTGGACTTTTATTAATTTTAGACCATTGTTATTATATTCCTTCTCTATCTAGAAACATTATTTCAATTTCTTGTCTTGTTGAACAAGGTTTTGATATTTCTATTCATAAGAATAAGGGCTGTCTAGTTAACTTGAATAATGTGTTTTATTGTTCAAGTACAATATGTAATGGAATTTTTATGTTGAATAAAGATAAATAAGTACATTGTAACACTCACTCCTCAGATACGATTGATTTTATAAAATAGAGGGTATTATAAGTGAACTTATGCTTAGAACTAATGCCAATGTTCTCCTTTAAAGGTTTCTAAGGAGGATTCTTGTTGAACTTAGTTGTTAACATCATTATTCTGTAAAAATCTAGTTTATTAAAGGTTAGTTAGAAAAAAAATTCCACTAACATAATGGCTATCCAAATGCTTTACCAAAATTCTTTTTATAGTGAAACACATTTATAAACACTAAAATCAATTCCACAATTTTCACATAAACTATAATAACATCAACTGACTGCCACTCCCTAACTATGAGTGTGTCACCCTTATGACTAACTCAAGGACACAACTAAAGACACTTCCTCAATGAAAGATGTCAAATAAGGTTTATCCTATCTAGTTCTAGCACCTGTCAACCTGCTATCATGCAAATATCCTAATTAAGCTCCTAAACCTCTATGTATCTCAACTTATATGACTTTCATAATACATCAAATCTACGAATCAAAACATAATCAAATAACCTTATTTACAAATCCCTTATATTACATTAGTTACATATATATCCCTAATTATAATACAGTCTATAAATTCCATTGAAGACATTAGATACTTTAAATAAAAAGAAATAACTATATGTATTACCAATTCTACTTGACTAGGATCTTAATGCATATTCTGGTGCTTCTAATACAATCAATTTTTATTTGTCGTCTACATATCTTTGTCACCTGCACAAGGCAAAACCAATGCGCTGGCCAAAATATGCTCAGTGGTACTCTATTATGTCTACATCTCACACTATAAAAACTCAATTAAAAATTAATTTAATATGTTTAGAAGATAAAAAGAAAAGTATATTGTTGATGCATCTTATTGGAAGTATGCACACTAAATTTTAAACTAGCAGGTGGACTTTACCCTATCTCATATGTACATTAGTTACATGTGTTTCATTTACCATGTCATACATAGGTGATAACTAAGCACATTTAGTTTGCTAAATATGCAAATGGAAGTATGTAAATCTAAAATGATACAAGTGGAATGCATACTAAAATTATTGCGACTATATTTTACATTGACTTATGACTTATCCATATTACTGACTGGATATTGGGTTGTTTACTATTAAAATAAAATTTACAAGTGATACTAGTTATTTACGCCTTATCCCATGATAGTTTACTAAAGTATTTATGTATATTTTAATTTAAACTTTTTGATTTTCATCAAGAATCTAACTTGTGGGGGTTTTCTTGAGCCATAGGTAACACATTTTTAGGATAACCCTGACGTATGGTATATGGGGTAATAAAGCAATAAATTGATAAATGGTGATAAAAAGGGTATGCCCATTACCTTGTCACCGCTGTAAGCTGATAAATATATGGTAAGCTGGTAAATATCTATGGCCTCATCCATTATCAATTTAAATAGCTCATATGGCACTGATGCCAAGCTATAACCTATTACATATTTATATAATAATCCCTTTAGCATGCCAAAGCTACACTAACTTGGATTCTGAAGAGTTTACCCTAGGCTCTAGGTTATGAATTTTGCACTAGACCTTAATATATTTTAAGACCTTAATATATTATAAGTTTACAATTTGCCTAATTCATTGTCTAAGTTTAATACTCGCTTTATAACTAATAATATTAATATGGTCAAAGAACAATTTGTCCTTTTCTGACATAGTCTCACCATTCACAAGCTATAATCATTTTTTTACTCATAAAAATTCCATATTGTTTTTTAGGCCTATTTGTATTGTTTCCTTATCATCATTCTAATATTCTTAAGTGGTTGAAGTAGATTTTTACTATCCATATAAGATGGACTAACTGAGAAATTTAAACTACTATAAGTGAGTATGTAAAAGATCATAATCATTAATTTCACTAGTAAACTATTTAGCCGATCTCTTTCAGAAGGCATTTCACCTATGTACAAAAAGGCTATTTTATAGGAACATGGTTACACTATTTAAAATGTGTATAATAAATCAAACATGAATTATTTTAATATGTAATCACCTAAAAATTCACGTGCACTAAATATCACCTTTATATTATATCTGATAAGGTTTCTTTACTAAATACAATTAAAACATCTTTCTACTTATGTCTATTAGATATATTTCTTTATGTCCTCCTATGCTCTAAGTTGTATGTTTCAGAATGCACTTTGCTCATCCACGTCTATTTGTTATTAACTTGCAAGAGTAGGTATCTAACTTAGTTCATATATATAAGATGTCATGCACAACATATGTTACAACTAATGCATAATTACTACGACATGTGATTTGAGTATAATTATTGTCAATAGTCTGTTTATGAAAAAACCTTTAAGTGTATATGTTATACAATTCATAATACTAGATACATAGGCCGCTTGAATTCACAAAATATGTTTACTACTAAAACATGTTCTAGTGAGGCATTGGAACATAGTTGTTTAATAACATTAACTTGCTTTACACCTAATGATAATTAGCTAATTGTGCTTAATGCTTATTAGAGTTAGTTTAATAATTATTCTTTAGATCTGGTTACATTCTCAATGTTCTCATACTCTACTTGTAATGTGCTCATACTCTACTTGGGGTCCACTAAGGTGTTATAGGTTATGAGGAGTCTAGTTTACATAGTCTATTACCATTCTTGTGGTTGGTTGTATCGATAGTTCCTAACATAAGCGGTTATTTGTTGTGAAAAATCTCTTAGTTCGTGAAACTAGAATCATCCATACATATCATCGGCCTCTTAATTACATCATATACTTTACTCCTCTATTCCATTATCTTACTTCAATTATTTCTTTATTAACCTATAATAACTTTATAAGTGCATAATTAACCTACCTATAATACCTAAGATGCTATCCATATCTGTACATGAGCCTTAGTTATTTGTGCTACGAACATATTATTTGATCTGTAACGTTGGTATGACATATACTTATGTATGGAAGCCTATTTGGTACTATAGTACTTATAAGATATCATATTGATAAAATACAATTATTAATGTAAGGACACCTTTGATTGAACTTAACTAGAAACTATTTAGCATAAGAAATAAATATAGTTAGAGAGATTAGGAGGTAAAGGAGTATATACATTAAATCCTAATTGTATCCACTTTAGCTTACACTTTTCCCTTTTAGCTTCATTTACACCTAGACTCAATCCCCTTTTACTTATTGTTCTTTCATTTGTTTAGCAATAACAAGGTCTAGGGTTTACTTCTATTGGCTCCTAATTGAAATGCAAAAATTCTAGTAGGAATTAGTGTGTCAACCTACTGTAAAAATTACACAAGTCTTATGCATCAATCCTAACCCCTTTTCAACTGCACTTCTTATTTTTTGCTATAATAAATAACATGGCAACCTTGCTACCTCCATAAGCTATCTTCTGCTCTTTTATTGTTTTATTTTAAGTCTCTTAATCTTTCACAATACTTGATTCTTTAATGTTTCATTCCATAACTGATTGTTTAAAGCATCAATGTTAAATCCATATATTCATAATTCTATTCTTACTTACTAATCTTCCATTTATTCTCGTATTCATCTAGTTATGACTAGTTGCATTTTGTTTTCACAACTTTAAACCCCTAATGACTTACTTTAGGATCACAAAAGGGGGAAAGTATGAGCTTATACTTGGTATCGTAGTCAAATTGAATTGGGTATGATATACTTGTTATGAATTGCTAATTTCTTATTCCATCCTACCTTCTAAAATTTACTACTATTGTAGATAGAAAAATTGCAGCAACTATTGTGAATTTTGCTCCCTTTAAAGCCCCTCTACCCTATTCTAATTGTCCTTAAAATCCCATTGTTATACACTATGAAATACAGTAGTTTACATTAGAAAATTTCCCCTCTTTCTACTTGCTTCTACTGTTAAAACAGCAACATCTGTCGTTGTTACGTAGGGATTGCCTCATGGCACCTTCGTGCCTAACAATTGCACTACTATATGCATCTATAAAAATTGTCCTCTCCCACTCTTCATCTTACACAGTGCAGTAGCCACTTTTCTTGCAGTCATTGTTGTAGTGCGCACAACCATAACTAATAGCAGCCGCTACTATGCTCCAACATACGAGTAGTGCGCTGCCCATGGCAGTAGAAAGGCTGTTCCAACACTATAATACCAGCAGTAGCTTCTGTCTTTCATGCCTTGCATCCCTCTATCATTTTTATTTTGCTCCTAAGACTAATATCCCCCCTTATCTCTCTTTTTTGTGTTTGGTCAGCCCCATCAAGAAATAGGGAGAAACTCAACTTAACTTTTAGAGGTGTCATCTACTACCACTAGTGAATTGAGGTGGAATTCCACTAATAATCCTTAGTAGGCATAACTAATGATTTTAGCCAATATGGTCAATTTCTAGCATTCAATTCCTTCTACTGCTTTCTACCTTGGTCCCCTCTATTCTGCCATTGCTTCCCTTTCTCTTCTTCTTTTTCTTCTCTTTATGTGTGTCTTTCTTCCTTTCTTTTTTCTCCTTTTTAATTAATTCATGCAACCACCATAAATTCTAGAAAGTTGCCAACTCTTTAAGTTAATTTGTCCCACTTTTATTGTATCTTATTTTAATTTTAATTAATTATTATTAATTTTTGTAATTGCATGATTTAGTTTCCTTTTAACCATACCATCGTCCATTTCTAATTAATTTAATCACTGTCTAAATATTTAATTAATTCCATACAAAGCTCCTTAATTTAACAAACTTATCATAATATTATTTCTCCATTTATACTAATAACATTTCTTTAAAATAATTCAACTGCCCTTTATTTAATCTCTTTTTCAAACTGAGCTCACTAATTAATTTTCTAAGCTTAGAATGTCATAGGTGTGATAATTCTCCCCCACTTACTTTATTTCATCTATGAAATATGGATACAGGCCTTGAGAAGACAACTAGGGCTCTACTTGTAACGTCCACCAGTCAAGGTATTGTGAACAGTGCTTCGGGACCCGAGTGATGTTCCCCGTAGTGCGGGTCATCATTTCTAGTCCGATGACTGGCATATTGCTCATAAAACTTTAATGGGCCTAAAAGTGGTCAAAACGAA
>CANXYI012221343.1:0-10314 GCA_948208565.1 Hura crepitans | reverse complement strand
TTACATGATGCACGCATGACTGGCATGATGCATATGTGACTTCATGACATGCTTTTATTGTATTAAATTCACTACTAAGTATTGTACTCAGTGTATCGATGTTCTGATGTACAGGTAGTAGATTAGCGTTACTAAGGTGTTGCAGTGTAGCAAACTGATTTAGAGGGTATATTTCTATTCTTTTTGTGGTTTAGAAGAAACTCATGTAATTCAGGTGGGGCTAAGTTTAGTTTTTTGTAAGACTGAATGTTTATGTTATTAGTATGTTGATAGATTTATATGATGTATGGTTAAATTAAATTAAATGGTATTAATATTTATATTCAGATGAAATATGGGCCTAGGGTCTTGTGTGATGATATTATGAAGTTAATTATGATATGTACATTAATATTGAAAGGTAAGTAATATCTAAATGAAAAATATGCATGTCTATAAATGTTAAATGATTGAACCCTTGGAGCAATACAAGGATGGGTAAGCTAGGGGAAGGTAGCACCACTAGTCTAGGTTCTTCGATTTAGGCCAGGGTGTTGCATTGTAAATAGCCTAGTGATTGTATGTCTTAGGGCATATGAACATGGTGGTAATAATGATGAAAACTGCGCTAAAAACTATTGAGAAATGAACTTAGAAAAGCCTATTGAAAACTTAACGTAGTGACCTATAACTATCAAGTTTGACCATTACTTAAATCAAAAATACTAATGGACAGTAATGGAAAATATTTGAGGAATAGTTATGGAATAAATTCAAGCATAATATACTTTAATTTTTGGCAATTCTAATACTTGAAAATACTTTTGAGAATTTTCCTAGTACAGCCTAATTATAGCCATACTAGACCGGGCTAAAATTGGACTGTAAGATAAAATTAATAACTAACTATTTTTAAATTCTATATATTATAAGGACTTAATTTGTGAATAAATAAACATAAATTGTGTTACATGGCCCATTAGTTAGACGCCTACTGGATTGGTTGACTGATTAACTTAGGGATTTTAGTAGCTATTACATCGACTACTTTTTAGATAGGGCTGGTATAGTGACTTAAGTCCACATTGGGGCCACTGTATTAGTCTGTTAGATAGACAAATGTCTACCCTTACCACTTAATGCTAGTCACCTAATTTTGATAGTGCAGTGGTGTAGGTTCTAGAGGGCCGCTACACTAGTCTATTAGACAAACTAGTCTACTAGGCAGACCCAGTTACATCATTACTAACCTTTAAATAGGGTTGGTATAGCAGCTAAGGTCCCAGAAGGCCATTGTACTAGTCAATTAGACATTTGGAAGAAGTTATAGAGGCATTAGGCATTAGATTGGCCTATAGCACAACTTTTTATCTTCAGACTGATGGATAGTCAAAGCAGGCGATATAGATACTTGAGGATATGTTGTGAGGTTGTGGTATTGAGTTCAAAGATAGCTAAGATCAGTACCTATCTTTGGTAGAGTTTGCCTATAATAATAGTTATCAGTCTAGTTTAGGAATGGCCCCATATAGATCATTGTATGGCAGATGATGTAGAACTCCTTTATGTTGGAGTGAAGTTAGGGAAAGTAAGATTTCTAGTGTCAATTTAATTAGAGATGTTGAGGAAAAAGTGAAGGTGATTAGGGAAAGGCTAAAGGCAGTAGTTGATAGACAGAAATCATATGTTGACCTAAAATGAAGAGATATTTAGTATGCAGTTGGTGAAAAAGTGTTCCTGAAGGTTTCTCTATGGAAGAAAGTATTGAGATTCAAGAAAAAGGGGAAATTGAGTCCTAAGTTTATCAAACCTTATGAGATTAAAAAGAGGGTCAGACCTCTAGCATATAGGCTAGCATTACCACTTGAGCTACAATAGATTTATAATGTTTTCCATGTTTTTATGCTCAGGAGGTATAGATTAAATGCGTCACATGTGATTCTAATGTTAGATATTGAAGTACAACCTAATTTGAGTTATAAAGAGGAACCAATTGATATTTTGGCTTATGAAGTAAAATAGTTGAGGAATAAATCCATACCACTTGTTAAAGGGATATGGAGGCACCATAATGCTAAAAAACCTACAAAGCAGCCAATAGAACAGATAAAGGCTTAATATCCACACTTATTTCCTTTTGGTAATTTCAAGGACAAAATTTTCTTAAGAGGGGAAGAACTATAATGCTCGTGTTTCGAGGCTCTCTGAACAATGCCATTAGGTCTGAGAAGTGTGCCTGAGGTGTTAGGTCACTTATACTTAAATCGAGATAGCAACGCTGGTCATGAAACTTTAAGGGGCTTTAAATTGATAAAAAAAGCAAAATTTAAAAATTTAGTAGAACTAATAATTCATTTCAGACTATAAGCTACTAATAGGTATAATAAAAATTTTTTAGGTCAAGAATGACTAGGGATGTGCCTGAACAAACCCAAAAATATTGGATCTTAAAGCTTAAAAATTCCACAAAGTCTATTGGTGAATGAATTTTTGAATTCTAAGGTCATTTGCAAATTCTCATAATTTTTTAGGTTGTCACGCAAATCGAGGTAGTTTAAAAACTATCCTATCAATGGAATTTGGCAATAAAAATTTATGAGCATGTAGAGGGGATTAAAATGTGAATTTTAAAACAAATGATGTAATTTTTTGACTTTCGTGTGAATTTTGGTGAATTTATGATGTTTTGCCAAAATCAAGTTATTTTAGGATGGTTCGAGTGGTTATAAGACCCACCTGCACCATGCCAGCTAGCTTAGGGCCTATGCTAAGTGGCAAACCACTTGACAAGTGGACAATTCCTTTAAATAAAAGAAGAAAATTTTCTTCCTTTGGTATGTTGGAATGGATGCCATTTAGAGGGGAAAAATGCATTTTCATCTTCTCTTTTTAGCCATTCCTACAATTTTTGGATTTTTAAATTCATTTTAGGATGTTAGGGAGTAGGGGAAGAGGAATTTTCAGAAAAGGAGCTCTCAACAATCAACAAAAAATCCTCAAAGTTTACTAGTCAGAAGACAGTCTAGTAAGCTTATTTGATGAGTTTTCATGCTTTCTAGTTGGGTTTTCTTAGCTCTTTTGGGCTGTAAATGAAGTTTTGGGATGCCTAAGGACTAAGAGTGTGTATTTGAATTGTGTTTAAGGGAAATTAGAGGATAAAAGAGCTTGAAGAAGGGGAAGGAAAGCTAATGTTGAAAGGCTAAAAATTTGATGCTTGAAGACCTTGAGGTGGTGGCTATTTTCTCCCTTATGAATCAAGGTGTGTGAACTTTAGTATTTTTCTCATGCCAAAGGGGTTCAAAGGCTAGAAGTGTACTAAAAAATTGGGTAGTTTGAGGTTGAATTTAATTGTAATTAGAAGCTTGAATGGAAACTTGTAGTGTAATGTTTAAATGATGTGTGGAATGAAAGTTTGGCTTGTTAGGTATAATTTCATTGCTAGTTGAGAGGTTTGGGTGTAAAGGGAGGTATGTTATGGTGTTGGATGCCTTTATAATGGTTTTAACATTGAATTATAATGAACTTATGCGTGTATGGCTTGGAAATGGCATGGTAGGCCTAAAAGGATTGAGTACCTGAGAGTGTTAGTAAGTGGTATGTGTATGTGAATAGCTTGATTTTGTGAGAAATAATGTTTAAAACATTGAATGGATATGTACATATGTATATGTACAATGGTTATACATGATATAATGGTAAGATTTATTTTAAGCTTGAATAAGGAATGGAAAAATGGGAATTTTAATATGGCCAAGACGTGTGCTATGCCAAAATAGCTTTAGATGGCATGAAGTTGTTAATAACTTGAGTGAGTTGTATAAGTATGACAATGTCTAATAGTATGAGTATGTGGATCTAATTTGTTTGGCATGAAGTTAATTTAATGTACATAATTAAAATGGCATGGAATGTAACCATGAATTGGCATGTAAGATAGCTTGAAAATGAACTTAAACTTGGCTTAGTTAAGGAGTTAGAAATTGGCTTATAATGTGCCTTTAAGGGCTACAATTTGTGGTTAAAAAATGTGCCTATAATATGTGCCTTTAAGGACTATGTTTGTGATTAAACATAATGGCATTTGACCCTATATTTTGCCCTTGTAAATGTCCTAGTGATTGTATGGCTTAGGGCCTATTAACATGGTGGTAATAATGATAAAAGCTACAATAAAAACTATTGAGAAAGGAACTTAGAAAAGCCTATTGAAAACTTGATGTAGTGAACTATAACTATGCAGTTTAACCATTTCTTGAATCAAAAATACCACTAGATAGTAAATGCTAAATATTTGAGGAATAGTTATGGAATAAATTCAAGCATAATATACTTTAAATTTTGGCAATTCTAATACTTGAAAATACTTTTGAGAATTTACTCGGTACAGACTAATTATGACAATACCATACCAGGCTAAAACTAGATTGTAAGATAAAATTAATAACTGACTATTTTTAAATTTTAAAAATTATAAGGACTTAATTTGTGAATAAAGAAACAAAAATTATGTTACATAGCCCATTAGTTAGATGCCCACTGAATGGGTTGATTGGTTAACTTAGGGTTTTTAGCAACTACTACACTATCTTCTTTTTAGACAAGGCTAGTACAGTGACCTAGGTCCATATTAGGGCCATTGTACTAGTCTATTTGATAGAAATTTGTCTACCCTTGCTACCTAATGCCAGTTACTTCATTTTGTCAGTGCAGCAGCATAGGTCTCGAAAGGCCACAACACTAGTCAGTTGGACAGACTAGTCTACTATGTAGACTAAGTTATGTCATCAATGACCTTCAAATAGGGCCAGTACAGTGGCCAAGGTCCTAGAGGGCCACTGTACTAGTCTATTAGATAGACCACTCTATTAGATAGACCATATCATATTATTTACACCTTAGGTGTTATAACTCAATTAGGCTGGTACAATAATCGAAGTCCAGAATATAGGTCACTGCACTATTTTTATTCCCTATAGTTCTAGTGTATGTTAGTGTCATATTTCTAGTTGAGCCAGTTAAATTAATTAAAGAAACAACATATGAATTAAACCAGAGGTAATAAGCATTAAAATGCATAATTGCGCATGATTATCTGAATAATGTTATAAAATGAGTACCTAGGGGTATTTTGGTAATTTTACATGTGCAGCACTCATATGTTTGTTTAGTAAAGATTATGTATGATATCTTTAATAATGTTTTAAAACTATGATTGCTTGGATTAAAAATGATTAAATGAATGATTTATGCCACAAGTCGGTATAAGGGCACTTTAGTAATTTTGAACATGACTATCTGATTTGGACTTAATAACTTGAGCAAAACAATATTATAATTGTAACTGCATGTTTAAGTGATCTAACATGATTTGAATGCTTGAGTTTACCACTGAGTATATTTTATACTTAGTGTACCTATTTTGGCGCATCGGTAACTAGAACAGAGACATAACATCGTGAAGCTTATAGCTAGAATTCAAAGGATATTTGATAAAAGGTTGTCGAAATATGTTGTATAGCTTTTGCACTCATTGTACTTTAGTGGGAATAGGTAGCCTATATAAAGGTGGCTTGTATGTAGATGTCTTCAATGGTGTTTTGTAGTAAGAAAGTTATCAGTACTTTGGAGAATGTATGCCTTGTGTTAATATGTGTTGATGATATGTGAGCTTGAGGCTCTAGTTTGTGTTTTCATGATTGTGGCTTGAGGCCTGGATTGATAATTGTTAGAATGATGATGTTAGGTTGATATATGGGGGACTAGAAGGGTTTATGAGATGAAATTTTGAATTATTGAAGTGTTTTATAGGTGTTTAAATTTTTCGATAAGGACCCGAGCAGTTGCTATGCTATCGGGTTTTAGGAAACCTGATTGACCTGTAATTAGCCAATATTGGGATGAATAATATGGTATGGCCTTAAGTAGTGTATAAGGATAGACATGAACAAACTTGGAATTAGATAGAGCTAAATATTACAGAATAAGTAAAAGTTAAATGAATGAACATAGGTGAAATCTCAAGATGGGTGACCTAATGGGAAGTGCACTGCTTATTGGGTTTCTTCAGGAATCTAGTAGGAGGTGTCACACATTCTTTATGGTTATGCAGATATATAGTATGCCTATATGGATAGATAATTTATTGCTCAGGAGATGTGCCTAAACCTATATAAAATGCATTTGAATTAGGAATTGTATGTATGGAATAAAAACTCATGAGATATACGTGGTGCATTTATACAAGTAGGTACAATACAATGTCATGTATGTGTGTACAAAAAGGATACATGTTAGATGTATGAGGACAAACACAAGTAATAGGCCTTCCAACCTTATTACTCCTACACATATGGTCTTAGCATTTCTTCTTAGGTAGGCTTACCTAAACATCATCAAGTGATGCATGGGTTTGAACATGGGATTCATTAGGCCTAATAACCTCTTGTATTTAAAGTGCATGAAAGGATAATAGCCTATAACATTTAAGTCCTGTTTGAGGTAAAATTAGGCTGGGCCCATTCTAGATGAAAGGCATAATAGGCTTAGCCCCACTTCATATATGGTTAAATGCAATAAGCTCACATAGCAATCATAATGCAATTATAACTCTTAGGATTATACAACCTAAAGGAAGTTGCTAGGCTTAACTATATGGGCTCATGGTTTGGTCAAAAGCCTTATGGCTCCTATAAGTAGAGGTCCCTCTTAACAGGCCTTTCAAATCAAGGATAAGAGTTACCAATTAGTTCACCTTTTCATATACCCAAAGGCACGAGGCTTATGAGTGATAGATATGCTAGCACTTTTCTATTATTGAATGAAAAATGGAGTTATGGTTCACAACACCATCTAGGGTAAAAGAGACATAATTTATATAAGATCCAATGTATGGGATTGATAAAAATTAGAATATTATATGGCATATTATTAGGGTACTTTTAGATTTAAGTTCTTAATCCCCAGTGGAGTCACCATTATGGAGAAATATGTATTTCTATTAGGGATGAGAGTGGTTTGGTGTTTGGGAGTCTCCACCTGGCCTCTACACTGGGACCTCTGATTTTTTGTACAAGAAAAGTGCAAAATTAGATCTTATTTATGCTCCTAATAATATGCCTTCCTTTATATTGTAACATTTATCAATTTCGTATCATGCAAGCATGCATTATATTTAAAGTAGTTATATCACCTTTTCATGTATAAAAAGTAAATTGCGGTATTTAAAGCATATAACAAGAACAATTGTCTATTGACATCTAGTAATCAGTTTATTGATTAATTGTGGTATGACCTAATAATTACCTATAATTCCATAGGAATTGGTTGTAATTGCCTAACTCCTATCTCTAGGAGATTGGCCCTTATTAAAATACATTTTTAGTGTGACTTTTGATTAGAGAAAACTTAAAACCATTTTGTTAAGAAAACAACATTTAATTATGTAAAAAGCAATTTGAAGTGAAATTAGTCATTTGGCTTATAAGACAAGTTGTTATACTGCCTATTACAACCCAAAATGTGCAAAGGATATAATAGGTACAAGACCAAAGGAAATAAAACAAAGTATTTAATTGGTCCCATCTGTACATTGATAAGTCCATGTGGACTCTATAAAGCTCTAGTAAGTGTCCATGTAGGCTACAGCTTATAAGGGTTACTATGTCCATCGGAACTCCACTCTTAGGAGAAAGGTCATATGTATACAACATAAAGGAAAAGGTTAATGATACCAATTAAGGATTCATAAGGACTTATGAAGAGGCTAAGAAATATGAATACATGTGACAATTGGAATTCAAAGTAAATGTTTGTAGAGATTATATTCCTCACAACAAGGAGTTTGTGTAAACTACATAATAGAATAAACATGTTTAACACAAACATATCCGTGCAGACTACATTTTTTATGAGAGAGAGTTTATATGGACTTGAAAAATAGAATAAACAAGAATGAGACAAGATCATCCGTATGGACTATGTTCCTCATGAGAGGGAGTCCATACAGTCTTTACAACAGTTTTGATATGTCAACAATATGCATATAAAAGAAAAGAATAATTATACAACATGACAAAATCATATTACTATGTTAATATAGTAAATAAAATACATTAGAACATGATACATAAGATGAATATGACACTATTATTGAGCATAAGTCCTTGTGGATGATGAGTCATGCATATGTCACTAATGTAAATTCATGCAGATGTGATCATGCTCATAGATAGGTCCATGTGATTAGAACAAAAATAACAAAATAGTTATCACTTAAAAATAGTCAATTATACAATATCAAACAACTTAAAATGATGACTTACTCCTATGATCAAAGTGGGGATTACATAGAATCACCTCACTTGTGATCAATCCTTAGAGATCCTAGGTCTATGAAAATAGTAAGAATGAATAATAAGGGGCCTCAAATTTTACCTTTTAAGTAGACTTCAAGCAATATTGCAAAAGGAAGAGTTTTGGAAGAACAATGTTTAAGTGTGGTTTAATAGGACTAGTAAAGCAATTTATGTTAAGAGTCCTCTCCTAGACTCACAGATAGTGGTATAGGTTGTTCTCAGAATTAACTCCTTTTGAGATTATTTAGCTTTTCCCCTTCCTAGAAAGGGTATTTATAGACTTAAGGTGATGGGTCTCCCACCTTGAAGTCATAGAATCTAAGTCTAAATAGAAAGTTCGTGCTTCTAGAAGCTTTTCATTGACAAGTTTGTGCAAACTTGTATAGCTTAGTTTATACAGACTTAGGTCCTGGGTTTTCCCACTAGTTCATGGTCTTTAGGCTAGGTTAGTTTTAGTTTATATGGATATAAGCTTTGCCTTGTCTATGTGAATCTTATGCTTTGGGCTTAGCTAGTTTATGTTAGCTATGGTACGGACCTCATAGCATCAAGTCTAAGTAGACTTGGGCCATGTTAGACTTTGAGGACTTGATTTCTAGGTTGCTTGAGCTTATCTCTGGTTATCATCGTAGGCTAAAAGGTAAGGCTTCTATAGTCACATGACCTTTACATAGGAATCTACTTATCCTATTAATAAATCTTAAAATTGTAATTTATAATTAAATGAGTATATAATTCTACAAACTATAAAATAAAAACTTTGACCAATAATCTACAACCAATATAACTTTCATGCCGAAAATCCTGCAACATAATTGCTATCTGAGGCACTTTCCAAAATTTTAAAACTTGTGAAAACACTTTATAATTTATATAAATCCATCATTATACCTTCATGATCCTTGGATTAACACAAGTTGTACTCAACATATCACCATAGTCATTCATATCAACTATAGTAGTTCATACATTCTCAATACATTTACATGATTTCTAAGTAATTATATCATTACATAACCTTAATCAACCCCATACATAGATTACATCATAACCCTGATGGAGAAAAATGTAACACATAAAAATTTACATAGGATAATAATCATAATTACATCTATTATTTGCCTCTCTAAGCTCTTTAACACTAATGCCCCTAAATGGCAATTACCTGTCTCTAGAATTAGTATGTACCTATGTGCCTAAAACCACTAATGAATTTAGCAAAATTTGCTCAGTAATGTATCTAAGTTTACAACGTTATATAACTTATAATTATATTATCATGCTAACTATTGTAATTCTTCTCTTTACAAGTAAGTCATAGTTATGTTACAGATACATATATGTATATAGCAATACATATAAGAATATACATTTAAGCATAACTTTAAGTACATACTTTGAGATAAGTAAACATATGAAATTGCTAATCTAAACATTATATTTTCATTTTCAATTAGGCATTCATGCCTATAACCATATAACATAATCCTTTCAACATATTTTTTCATATTTAGATATGTATAATGTATAAATATAAGGAAACAATGCATGAATCCATACAACATGTCATATCATGCGATGTTCATGCTTGTATAACATACATTATATAGCATGATGTCCACTGTATATACATATGATAGAAAATCATTTAAAATCATCAACTCATCCAAATGAACTATCAACCTATTGTATATGTTCTTAATTATCATATTAATGTCAAAACATACATTGTTAACTTATAAATTGCATATTATTAATACAAATGGGAATATGCCATATTTATGACTATTTGATATACACCATGTATAAGGATATCCAAACTTTATATTAAACAATTTTTACATCATACACTGTCTTATTAGTCATCTTAAAGCTATGATAGGAATAATGTGTTACTTATGTTGTTTGCCTTATTTTCTCTACTTATGCCATTAGGAATAACCCCAAGCCTATGGATAATGAGAATCATAACATTTACAAT
>CANXYI012221147.1:0-10653 GCA_948208565.1 Hura crepitans | reverse complement strand
ATGGCATTTCATTCACAGGCTGAAGGATAATCTGATAGAGTTATCCAGATCTTTGAGTATATGTTAAGGAGTTATACACTGGAGTTCAAGGGAAGCTAGGACTAGTTTTTGTCCTTAGTTGAGTTCCCTTATAACAAAAGTCATCAAGCGAGTCTATGTATGGCTCCTTAAGAGGCTTTGTACAGAAAAAGGTGCAAAACACCTTTGTGTTTGAATGAGCTTAGTGAAACTAAGATTATAGGGCCAGATCAAATATAAGATGTGGAAGAGAAGGAGAAGATCATCAAAGAAAGGTTGAAGGTAGCTTCTAATAGACAGAAGTCATATGCAAATTTAAAAAGAAAAAAGGTGGAATATGAGGTGGGTGTAACACCCCCTGCCTATTCTTGAAGATAACAGGCAAAGTTTGTTACTTCCCATGAGGTCACCCATCCTTGGATTTTCCCAGAGCCTTTCATTTATCTTTTACTTGTGTTTCTCCTACTCAGTATAGAAATTTTATTTAACATTTTTGATGATTTGTGGTGAATCTCCTAGGCATATGACACTCACATTCCTGATCTTACTGCTAAATATCAACCTAAGCTATGATTATAGCTAAGAACTCATTTCACAGAATTATAGACTCACATTGGCTTACTAGACATCGTACCACGTAACTACCCATAGTAACATGCACGAGTACCTCTATCTACTAAAACATTACAATCTAATCAGACAATATCATACCTAGATAGTCTTTGACTGCACTGCTAGTCATCCTTATCATAACTTCCAAATCTACCACCTACACATTGGACGCTCGATACACTGAGTATGCATTTAGTGGTGAATCCATGTATCATAAACAGAAGCATACACACAAAAATCTCTTAACATCATCTATTTATTACTTTCAATCTCTCTATTAAGGATTCTTGTTATGACTAGTTATTGATCGATTTATATTACATCAACTGGACTCTTAGCCTAGGGTTATAGATGTTATTGCATCTTTACTTATCATTTCATTTCTACTTAATTGTGATCCATACTAACATACGTCCATTCTAGTTACTCTTACAATACTTAAGTTACATGACTGACATAGTTTAGCTCTTACAATACTTAATTGTGATCCATACTAACATACGTCCATTCTATTCTTACCATTCCCTAGTCAATCTATCCAGTTAAGCTCTTTCTATCTGATGTATATATATAGAAGTTACTCTTCGCTTTACTGGAATTATGTGCTGCTTTTTAGGTTTGTCTAGGAAAGTCTTATCTTTTATTTACTTGCTTTAACTCATTTCTTCATGTATATTTCCATGTTCTATCACATTTTCCTCAGTTGTTTACTTCGTTTAGGAATCTTACCAAGATTGCGTAAGTTTATTCAGTCTCTCTTCATAGCTTATTTTTTGTTCTTAAGGTATTTGCTCACAAGTTACCTTAATTATGATAATTAAGATTCTAGTTCTTTCATTAATATCATTTAAATCCATTCAATTCCTTTAGTTAACCCATTTATACCCCCAAGTTCTAGGAAGAACTCCCAACCACTGGATAATAGGAATCATAATATGCAATGGCCCCCATTTTAGGCCTTGATAGCTGCACTTATCCAGTCAGAGAATCGGACAAAAACCCTTCACATGTACATACCCTTCGCCTGATAGTAGTGGGAATCATAATGTACAGTGGTCCATATTTTGGACCTCAGCATCTATACATACCCTTCACCTAATAGCAAGGATCAGTTCCTAAAAACCTCCTAATATCAAAAAAGGGATAGCAAGGATCAGCCCTGTGGGACCTCACAATATCCTAATACAAATCATCAAATGCAATATATCAAGTGGATAGTAGGGATCAGCCCTATGGGACCTCCTAATATCCACAAGTGGGTAGTAAGGATTAGTCTATAGACCTCCTAATACCTATGAGTGGGTAGTAGGGATCAGCTTGTAGGCCTCCTAATACCCAGAGCATACAGGCTCAAATCAATACTCAACAGCTACACCATCATGCACCGGCTAAAATCTATACAGACTTAGCCTTTAGCAACTGCTAATCCCTAGTTGACTGGTAAACCTACCCAATGTATATTCAACAAGTAACCCACGTTCCCTTTTTATTACTTTCACAACCATTAAGTTTATTATCCAAATTATCCATAATAAGACATATTATCTTCATTGGTTATCTTGATTCACATATCAGTTAAATTCCATTTGATATCCTTCTAGTTTCATCAAGTTATCATATCCTTAACTCAAGTTCCATTCCTATCATTAATATCATTTGATTGCCTTTTAGCTCCTTTTGTAACTGGTTATAGTTTCTCTCTTCTACCAATATATACTCAATTTACCTGACTTCCATGTATCCCTAAATATTATACTCTATTGATTTTATGTTACTTATTTCTTCCATTATATTATAATAACTTAGTTCCCAGATTTAGTAATATACTCTTATTGTTATTATAATTACATTAATATTTATTTTTTGCATTGTCTGATAATTTGCTCAATCTAACTCTATGGAATTCTTTATAATAATTTCACCATACACATATCTTAGGTCTCTATTAACTATAATCTCCATTTATATCCCGAGTTCCACAAGGTTACCATTTGTTGGTTTTCTTAATCTTAGCCCATGCATTATTTGGGTATTAATAATTTCTTACCTTATCTTATAATTTATTCCTTTAACCTTTTTAATAAATTTGTAGTTCTATTTCCATTTTTGTCCCTTAATTAAGCCAACCAATCATCTTTTATTTCCACCAATTGTTTATTTGCATTATGTTCAAGTTGATAAGACATAGTCATTAGCTTATTTCATTTGACTATATTTTTAGATAGATACGGGTCATCGTCATTTTTCCTAGACAGTTATAGGTCCTTTTTATGTAAAAGTTACTATTCATTTGGTAACTTTTTCCTACCATCCTCCAAATCAATTTCACTTTTCTTTTACCTTAACCTATTATATCCTCAGGTAATTTACACCATCTAACATTTTACTCATCTTAGCATATTTATCCATCATTTTAAAACCTAAAATCTGAAACAACCTATCTTAATTAAATTCCTATCTTTTCACCTAACATTCCTCACTTTACTTATCATATGGCATATCCTTATATACCTAAGTTACATACATCATCACTGCACCGTACTTTATTAATTCTTTTTACATAACCATACAACTTCTCATTCTTTCCATGTCACTCATAGGTTATACATCATGATGCCATCCGACATCCCATGCATTCATTTCATTCATCTCTAGTCACACCGTGACATATATGACATACACCTAGTCATGCATGTATCACATGCCTATATATCCTCTCCATATCTAAATCACATCGAAATCATCCTATATCCTCAAATTACACTTCCTAGCATGCCTTTCATACACACATCAACATAAACACCCATATAATCAACACTTCCATACACACACCCAAAGCTTTAATCCTAATTTTTCCTAACATACAAAGTATGTTTCAATTAAATTCACTTACAGTAGGCTCCCAGTCATGTCAAAGCCACTATAGAACCACCAAATCCATCTTCATCCACCTTTGTCCACCATTTCTCAAATTTCCATATTAGGGTTCCACCTTTGAAAATTCCTACAAAATTATGCATAGCTCCAAATTAAAATCTCTCTTCATAGATAACATCTACACCTCAATTACTCCTTAAAAAAATAAGAAACCTTGGAAAGAATCACAGACTCACCAAAAAGGCACTATTCATCAAGTGCTCATATCTTTATTTTTTGACATCCTTTTCCACTTCAATAAGCTATAATAGCTTCAGGGAGTCATGGAGGTCAAGAAATATATAAATTTTAGGGGATTTTGGGATGGGAGGAGAGAGAAAGAAGCAAAAATAGGATGGGTGTCCATGGCTAAAATGGCATCAGCTTTTTGGCCTAAATGGGAGAAGATGAATCCCTTTTATTCCATACACAAGCACACATGTCCCCTTAGGTGCATTAGTAAGGTGGATGGCCATGATCGCGCTACTTGTCGATCGAACAGCCTAAATTAATTTTATTTTGTTTTAAAATTTGAAAATTCATAATAATTTCTCTAGACCTCTAAAAATCATGATTCTATTTTCAAAAATCCTTGATTATATTCATTAAGGGTCCCACAAAATTTTAGCCTAAAACTCCTCTAGTAGCTAGGGTTACTATTCCCCCACGTAATTCAAAAATTCCAAAAAATTATCAAACAACCTCAGAATATTAAAATTCCTTTTCCAATAGACTCATTGGAATTTTTGAGCTTCAGGGGATGATATTTTTGGGTCTATCTGGGCACTTCTTAGAGCTATCTCGGAACAATCCCAACTATGGTCAATATTCATCAATTCTCGGCCCGAAATGATTTATTGGTTCTGCTAAAATTTTTAATTCACTATTTTAATCACTTTTTGGTTGGTCAAAGTTTAGTTGACCAAAACCCCTTTTAGCCACTAAGTCACCTTTTAGTGCCTTGAACATCACTGTATCGAGCTCGAGGTACGTTTCACCAAACGATGATTTTTTGGGCATTACAGTGGGAGATAAGGTATTTCTTAAGGTTTCACCTTAGAAGAAGGTTTTATGATTTGGGAAGAAAGGGAAGTTAAGTCCTATGTTTATTAGGCTATACGAGATCATAGAATGTGTGGTACTAGTAGCCTAAAGATTAGCTTTACCTCTGAAACTTTAGTAAATCCATGATGTCTTTCATGTCTCCATGCTCAAAAGATATAGATCAGACCCTATGCATATGGTAATGATGGAGGAGATTGAGCTTAATCCTAACCTATCTTATAAAGAAGAACTAATAAGGATTTTAGATAGGGAGGCGAAGGAACGACGGAATAAGATAGTACCCTTGGTAAAGGTTCTTTGAAAACAACATGGGATAGAAGAAGCTATGTAAGAAATAAAAGCTTAAATGAAAAAAGCAAAATCCATAGTTATTTGAACTAGGTGAAGATCTAATGTCGAGGATGAAATTTATTTTAAGAGGGAAGAAATGTAATGACAAAAAAATTTTGATATTATGAATGGTACTTCCAAAGACATGAATAGTGTTTCCCAAGGTTGGGGACACTAACTTTATTAAATGGAAACACTAATTATAACATAATATTGAGTGAAATTTGAAGTCTAAATGAGGTTATTTATGAGGTTAAAAATGACTGCAAAGTTTTATGGTAGTGTTATGTGAATAAAGACCTAATTTTAGCTGAACTGTAAAATATTCAAAAGCTATTTAGAAAAATTCAAGATTCATACAACATGATAGTTGAAAATTCTAATTAGGCCATTAGCACTGGAATTGGAATTTTTAGATATCAGGAAGTACTTTTACAAAAATTCGATAACATTAAAATTAGTGAATTTAATTGAATTTTCTCATTTTTCGAGCTCTGATTTTTAGAAGATTGTGAGGCATAATAAAAGTGAATTTTCTAAATAAAATTGACATATAATTAGTCTTAAAAAGAGTAGGAAAATTAGAATAAAAGGGGGAGAAAATGAAATTAAAAATAATTATTAATGCAAAATATAAATATGGTCAAATACTTTAAAAAGTCAACATTTCTCTTCATTTCACCATCTCCCTCTCCACCCTCTTGAAGTTAACAGCTTTCAGTCCCATTCCCTTTCATTTTGGTTCTTTTATCCTTCTTCTAAGCTTATTCTTGCCCAAATACAAGTAATTAGAGTGCTTCCACACCTTCTAAGATACCTCAAAAGTGGAAAATGTGAAGGAAAATACTTAAAATCATGGGTTAAAAACCATCACGAATAGTGATCTTTTTTAGGTGAATTTTTCTAACTTCTAGTATTTTCCCATGTTCTACAAGTGCCTAAAAGCATCTCTACCATTTTAGATTTTAATTTTGAGTTTTGGTTGATTTATTATGAATTTTTCAAGACTTTATGATTTTATGTTAGAGACCTCTAATAAAACCAAAGATAGAGGGATGTCAAAGGCATAGATAGGCCTTGGGGTTGCATTATGACATCCTCGATATGTGTAATCAAAAGAAATTGATCAATTATCACTTAAATAAATATAATTCTAGAATATGCCTAAAATGGAAAAAATGGTAATAAATGTTAAATGCAATTAATGTATGGTATTTATTGTATCATGTGGCTTATATAATGTGAGATTATGTGTTTTAGATGATGATAAAAAATTGGGGATCATAGGATGTACATATATGGCTTAAATTGCCATGATGTTCATAAAATTGATAAAATGACGTGTAAAATGCTTAATGGAACAATTGAGTATATTAAGGCCTATAATGATGTTATTCAACATAATTGACATATGTTAGAATATTTAGAAGTTTAGGAATGATTATGGAAGTTAAAATGCTTAATATGTGTATTATTGTGCTAAGTAGGTACATTATGGAAAATGATGAGATTATACATGATAATGAGTTTTAAGCACGATCTAAGATAATGAGTGTGTTTTGAATCATGAATGAAGTTCAAATGATGTTAAGGGCATAACTTGTGGGTTAACTGAATAGGCTATAATACCAACCTTGTATGTTTGCCACTTGAGTGAAATTGGTTATAATATATGCCATGTGATGACTAAAATGAGAATATAGTAGAATTTTGATGCAGATTTACATGGTATCGTTTATAGTTACATGTAAGTGTTGGTATACCACAATGCATGAGTATTATGCCATTTTGGTTGTATGGACAACAAAGTAACAATGTACAAAAGTAATGTGATTAGAAAACATGGTGAATACAAAGGTTGTGATATTTAGTGGCCGAATGGTTTAATAGGCCATGTAAGTTCATAGTTTAAGTTGTGCATGATTTTGGTGTATGGAATATGTGATTTTGGTTGTGTATATAGTATGGATTGCTAATGTATGCATGAATTGCATATATGGTCGAATGAAGTCTTGGTTATGTATATGCATGTGAAATCATGAAATGTGGAAATAGTGTACCAGTATGCCATGCTTATTATGTTTGTTGCTAGACATAATTAAAATCACACATGAATGAAGTTTATGGCCAAAAAGGGTTTTAAACATATAATGAGCTTAAGTAATGTGTTTGACACTAAGTTATGCCATAAAAATGGTGTACTTGACTAACAAGACTATAAAAGCATCAAAATATATACCAAAAAGAACTCTAGGTCAGCTACATTGGCACTGCTGAAGCTGGACAACTACCCATCTATAGCCTGCACATTGGAACACTGACACATTGAGTACGCACTCAGTGGTGGAAAAGATACAATAAAGTATGTCATACATGCAAACACACATATGAGGTCATGGACACATATGCAAGGATCCAACCATACTCATGCAAGTAACCAATCATAAATCATCTATCCTATTCAATTAATGTAACCCATGCATTAGTTCAATTATCAATTCCAATTTTAAGTATTATTATCATTGTTAAGCTTAATATAGTTTAGGTCCATAATAGATAGATGATACTTTAAGACACTAGATAGTGGGATTTACCCTATGTAATAGCCCATATTTCAGACCTCGATAGCTGCACCTACCTGGCTCGATAGTAGGGATCGGTCTGTAGACCTCCTAATACCGGACTAATAGTTAGTAAGGATCAACTCGTAAACCTTCTAATATCTACAAGTGGGATAGCATGGATCAGCCCTATAAGACCTCCCAATACCTCGAGTCACATCTCTAATGCAATATAGGTGGATAGTAGGGATCAACCCCATAGGACCTCCCAATATCTACAAATAGTCAATGGGCAATAAGGATCAATCTAGGTGGACCTCCTAATACCCAAGTGTGTAGGGTTCAATCTTAAAACCTCAGTGACTGCACCCACTATCACATCAACCAACAACAATGGCCCTAGAACGACTAAACTGCCTAGCAGCTACTAACTCCCTAGTTGATCGGTCAACCCATCTAGTGGGTGTCAATTGATAAGCCAAATCACTATTACTTATCTAAGTATGTGATCTATAATTACATTCTACTTTATTTCATGTCACTCATAACATTCAATTCCAATTAACATGATAGTTTACACAAGTTCACATTTTAGGTCTTTTGTCACAATGTTACTATTCATTTTGTCATTTTACGAGTAGGTTACTATTCATTTAGTCATGTTCCCATATTATGTCTTCCATAACACTAGACATGCCCATCCAAAATTTATTATTCTTGCATCATTTCCTTTTAAAACCTTTCATAGAATGTATCTTATACTCATCCACTAAATTGTACACATATAGTCATCATATTACTAGTCCTCTTTTATGTACAAATTACATGCTCATTTATGCCATTATCTGCTAAGTTTACATACTATAGATCTTAATATTGTTATTCATTTTCCAAGCATTATTCATACATATCCTTTGCATGCCATTACTATGCCTAACATGCCATATACACAACCACACATGCCCTGCCACTTTATGTACACCATTCAGCCATACACCATGCACACACATACACCTAGTTTCTTTTCCCTAAAATCATGCATACCATGTTACTTTTACCCTATTAACATACTCATGTCATTAATTTACATCAAAGTCATGACTAATGTAAAAATTTAGCATTCCCATACACATGAACATACACGTTTTCATGCCAAAACCCATGACACACATAAATTGAATCCATTCCACATACCTAAGGCATGAAAATACCTTTTTCTCCACCACTTTGGTGCCTAGATTCTTGCTCTCCTTCAATGTTCCTTTCTTGCCCTAAACATACCCAATTTCACTTAGAAAAAATTCCTTAAAAATTATATATAATTCCAAATCAAAATCTAAAACCATTGAATCTATTAAAATACCTTCGCCCACCTAAAATAAAAACAAAAAATGGAATAAAAACACTTACACTAAGATTTGTCACCATTTCCCAAGGTTGAATATCTCTCTCTACAAGCTAAATTCTCTAATTTTCTCACTGAATTAGACTCTATGGATTATGAAGGATTTAATTCATATAATTTTTAGGGTTTTTAGTGGTGGGAGGAGAGAGAAAGAGAAGAAAAAAGGAGGAGAGAGAAGATAATAATGGTGTCAACCAAGGGAGAAAAATAGGGGAGAAAATGTTGGTTCCACACATGTGACCCCCTCACATGTGTGGGCCCTTATAAAGGGGTAAATGGATGGCTCAGATCATGACACATAGCCATCCAATGACCCGTTTTCTCTTGATTTTCTTTTAAACTTCAAAAATTCATAAAAATTTCTCTAGACCTCTAAAAATACTCATTTTAATTTTAAAAATCCTCAATTAGTGTCATTAAAGCCCACATAAGATTTCAAATCAAAATTCTATAATTAACTTTTAGGCACTATTCACCCCTTAGAATAAAATATTAAAAAAACCAAACGACCTCAGAAAATTAAAGTTCCTTCTCCATCATATTCATTTGAAATTTTAAGGTTTAAGGTATGGTATTTTCAGCATCTGGGCCTATCCCGAAAATGATTTATTGGTTTTATTAAATTTTTACATTCTTTCATTTTACCCATTTTCAAGCCTGTCAAAGTTTTATAACC
The DNA here is from genome assembly GCA_948208565.1 of Hura crepitans. Lineage (NCBI taxonomy): Eukaryota > Viridiplantae > Streptophyta > Magnoliopsida > Malpighiales > Euphorbiaceae > Hura > Hura crepitans. The sequence continues at coordinate 1,070 of CANXYI012221147.1, read as the reverse complement.
AATACGCCCCTTTCTAGCCTCGTGAAGGTGCCCTAACCTATAGGGTACACCATCTATGCCAAGGAGATATTGTTCATTAAACTTAGATACACAGGCATTACAATTCTTCCCCTGTTAAGAAATTTTATCCTCAAAATTACCTGATGTGAAGAGGTGCATATATTGTGCCTTCATATGTTCTTCATTCTCCTATGTGGCTTCTATTGTATTGTGGTGCCTCCATAACACCTTTCACTAGGGGAATGGATTTACTCAACTATTTTACTTCCTTAGTAAGAATTTGTAGCAATTCTTCTTCATATGTCAAGTCTAGTTGTACTTGTATCTCTTCTGTAGCTATCATAAGTGAAGGATTCGATCTATATTGCCTCAACATTGATACATAGAAGATGTCATGAATTTGTTATAGCTCAGGTGGTAATGCCAATTTATACGCTAAGGGTCCCACTCGTTCTGTGATCTCGTAGGGCCCAATGAATTTAAGATTGAGTTTTCCCTTCTTATTAAATCTGAGCATCTTCTTCTATGCGCGACACTTTTAATCACTGACTTCATACTCGATGCCTTGCCATTTCAAATTAACATATGACTTTTGTTGATATGAAGCGGCTTTCAATCTATCTCTTATATTCTTGACTTTCTCCTCTGTGTCTTTGATCAAGTCAGATCTAACAATCTTACTTTCCCTCACATCACTCTAACAAAGAGGAGTCTTACACCTTTTACCATATAAAGCTTCATAAGGTGCCATTCCTAAACTGGCTTAGTGGCTGTTGTTGTATGCAAACTCAGCCAATGACAAGTACTGATCCTAGTTGCCTCTAAATTCTATTACATAACTATGTAGCATATCCTCCAATACATGTATCACCCATTCTGATTGTCCATCCATCTGAGGATGAAATGTTGTGTTATATGCTAATTGAGTACCCACAGCCCCCGTAACATCTTCCAAATTTTAGAAGTGAATCTCGGGTCTTGATCTAAAATGATGGCTATTGGTACTCCATATAACCATATGATCTCATCAACATATAATCAAGCTAGCTTTTCTAAGGAATAATCCATCC
>CANXYI012221145.1:0-11633 GCA_948208565.1 Hura crepitans | reverse complement strand
TGAGAATGTATAACTAAAACCTATGGTAATGGCCTAGAATAAGTGCTTAAAAAGTGACTTGAATTGCTATATGAGAATTGAATATTTACTTGTGCCTTTGGGGCTAGATTTGAGATATAAGTATGAATGGTAATTATGCCTATTGTTTGGCTTGGAGGTGGCCTAGATATGTTTAGCTTTGGGCCTAGGAATGTACTTAATAAGATGTTGAAAAATGTACTGTAATTGAACTTAAAATAGTCCTAGAAATATGTTTTGAAAGTGGTCGAAACGACCTATAATTATCTAGTTAACCATTACTTGAACCTAAAATGTCACTAGACAAAAAGTGTTAATTCCCTAAGAATTAATGCTATGATAAATTATAACATATTAATCTTTGTATATTGGTAATAACATAACTTAATTTTAACTTGGGATTTTTACTCGGTAGAGCCAAAATGTGGCTATACAAGACTGGCTGAAAAATAAATTGTGTGATAAAATTTATAACTATCTATTATTGCAACTTAAATATTATAAGAACATTTTTAGTTAATAAATGGACTTGAAATGAGCTATTTGGACCATTAATTAGATATCCACTAGATGGGTTGACTAGTCAGCTTAGGGTTTTTGCAATTGGTAATTGTCTGATGTTTAGGTAGTGAATTTTATTTATGGCTGGGGAGGCCTACGGGTTGATCTCCATTATGTCACACATGTGTTGAGATATTATTTGTATTCAAAGATATAATGCTGGGGAGGCCGACGGGCTGATCTTTATTATGTCACACAGATGTTATTTATTTGTGTTAGAGAGGCCATGGGCTGATCTCTATTATGGCACATATGCCGGTGTAGCGGCGTAGGTCTAGAACGGGGACCACAGCATTAGTTCATTTGCCCTCTAGATTTAGTGTTTTTAAGTGTCATCTTCCTAGTCGAGCCAGTGAATTAAATCAAGTGAATAATCAAAATGGTCATAGAGATAAAAATGAAGCATGATTAGATAATATTTTCTGAGTAAAAGATGAAATATAGACTTAAGGGCATTTTGGTCATTTTACAAATGTGTTGTTAACTAAATTGACAAATGTAAAGTATGTATGATATGAATATTAATAACTACTTTAAATAATTTATGTGAGTCAAAAAGGTTATTGCCTGACATATAAATGCCTTAGGGGTATTTTGGTAATTTGGCACCATGTTATATAAACTAGATCAAATAAAAAGGTAAACTCAAATGTTAGATTACACATGTATAAGAAGATATAATGCCATGATTTAAATGCTTTAACTTCACCATTAAGTATCTCGTATACTTAGCATACCTGTTTTGGTGTGCAGGTACTGAAGAGCGAAATCCTACCTTGTGAAGTGTGTTGATAGGAGTTCAAAGGATACCTATGAAGGAATATAAAGTAAATGTTGTACAGTATTGATATCCATATACCTAGGTGGGAATTAGGTAGAAAAATGTATTTAAGCTCTATATATGTGTTGTATATAAGTAAGCATAAGATGTCGATGTAAATAAAATAGCCTTATATGTTTCCTTATGAATGTATGTTTAGAAATGATGCTTATTGTTGATGGGAGCCTGAAGCTTTATATATGTGTGTTTTTAACTGTGACCTGAGACTTATGATTGTTGTGTGATAGCTACTGATGTTAGGTTAAGAATGGGGGACTAGATAGGTCCAGGAGTTGTGAAATGTTTATAGAATTGTTGAAATAAGTTTTCTTAAAATTTTTGGGATAGGAACCTGGCAGTCGTAATTCAGCTAAAATTTCTAAAATAATCGAAAATGACCTACAATTACCTAGAATTGACATCTTTTGTATGATTACAACTTAAGTAAGATATGGAATATAATAGGGGGTGTCACAATTTGTGTATGGTTTTGGATGATTTGAGTAATGAGTTGATGAAAGGAATTGATGGAAGCGTATGGTCTCACTTTGGCAAAGAGGGTGCAGGAGTGTGTATAGTGTGTTATGGCAAGTGAATTTAGTGTATGTGATGATAAATAAGGTGTATGTTATGTGATCGAATTATATGTGTATATGTATAATGGAAAATTGCATGATCTTATGTAGTGTATGGTATGGCCGAGATGCTCCATGAAGGACTTTGGCATGTGAATCATGGTAAAAATTGTGTTGGCATCAGAATGTAAGTACAAGTGATGAATGTGGTGAAATATTGCATCTACATATGTGTGACATGTATGGCTGAGGCATGTATAGGGTGTGCAATGGAAAAGCATGCATAATATGTGGTGTATACATGTATACATATGCTAGTATGATGATATGGGACATGTATGTGTGAGAACTTATGAAAAAATCCATGTGTATGGCTAAAAACTATGTTCGCCCTAGAGGTGTGTGCCATGGAGTAACATAGTAAGTATGGCATGTCATGGTAGGTAATGTGCTTAATCTGTATTATATCATGATAATGTAATATAATGCATGAGGTTGGCATGAAGTATGTGGAAACATGAATGGAAATATAGCATGTAAAGTAGTAAAATTAGTATGGAAAATGTTACTAAAAATTGGTACCTAAAATGTCTTAGAAATAGCTTTGTACAGTATAGGCCAAAGTGTCCCAAAGTAGCTTAAACGTGGATTGCTAATAGTACCATTTATATAAAGAAATTTGAATGCATTATTGGCTAATAGTAATGGCATAATGAATTGTACCTTCTAAGATGACATATGGCCTATGATGGCAAGTTAATTTGGCATAAATTGGTGCCAATGAATTTAGCTTACGAGTCTATAACTGTGTACAAAAATACGAAAATGACTTATAATTGTCCTGTTAAATGGACCATTTAGGAAGTGTCCTATGAGTGGTACTTAAAATCCAAGTAATTGGGCTTAAAATTTTGACATGATGTAGACTAAAATTTAAAATACAAATGCCTAGAAAAAGAACTTAAAAATGTTGTTACAAAAAGACTTGCAACTATTTGGTTGGATAAAAAATGACATGTAATTGTCTAGGTTAAATTTTAACTGTTAAAATAAATTCATAACTAACTATTAATCAAACTTAAATATTATAAGATGATGACTAGTAAATAAATGGACATAAAATAAGGTTTAATAGCCCATTAGTTAGATACCCACTTGATGGGTTGAATAGTAAACTAGGGATTTGCAATTGCTAGATTATTGATTATGGTTTTCTAGATATTAGGAGGTCTATGAACTAATCCTTGCTATCCATTGGAAGTGTTTGATGGTGATATTACATATTGGGAAGTGTATAAATTGATTCCTACTATCCATGAGAGTTCCTTACTATTGATTATTTGGATATTGGGAGGTCTATACACTAATCCCTGCTATCCATAGTATGAGTTGTTGTTAATTTGTTTGGGATATTAGGAGGTCTATAGAATGATCTCTATTATCTCCTATCTAGTATTAGAAGGTTTAAGTGAACTAACCCCTGTTATCAAACCATGCCAGTGCAGTGGTTAGGGTCTAAAATATGGGCCACTACATAACTTTTCAGTTCCCTCTTAGTCTAATGTCTTTTAGTGTAGTCTATTTAGTCGGGCCTATTAAATTATATTAAATTAATGTATAGACCAGATTGATGTCAAACCACTGAATGATTAAATTTATTAAAGATTTTATAGTGGCATAATTATAATTAAATGAACCAAGACACTAATTAATTGGAATTAATGTCACTTGCCTGAATTTAATTTCTGCATACATATATATATATATATATATATATGTATGTATGTATGTATGTATGTATGTATGTATTTTATTAAGTACACCACTAAGCATCTCGCACAGTGTACTAGTTTTCTGCTAGTGTATAGTTAATAGCAATTGACAGAGAAGGATGCTAGAAGGAAGAATTTAGCTATTTGAAGAATTCTATTAGGAACAATTTTGTGGCTTTTAGGTACACCTATTGAGAGAAAAATAGGCATGTAAATGTGATCAGTTTTGAAGTTGTAATGTAAGATGCAATTTATATGTAATTCAAAGCCCTCATGAGTTATGTAATAGTCCTAGTAATGTATTAGTAATGTTGTTAATGTAAGTTAGGCTAAGTAAAGTAAAGTTGAATATAAAATGTATGTGATCTAAGATGAAAAATGAGATTCTACATGATATAATTTTGAACACATGACAATAACCTTGGGCTGCATATGCTATGAATGTATAGATGTGATGAAAATAGGCTAAGAAGTGCATTGTGTTGATTTAGGGACCAGGAGGGTATATTGTGGTTGATTGGGTTGAGGTTATAGAACTGCTTCTTTTATAGGTTTACTATTTTAGATAATGTCTAGGTATAGTCGTTATACTGTCGAATTTCAGACACGATGACCCTATTAGTTGCCTCATAAAATATGTCAAAGGATTTTTAAAGTTTTTACACCTCCTTAAGTTAGGAGATGTTTTAAGTAACAAAAGTTTTATGTTATTGTGAATATTTGGATACTGGAATCAAAAAAGATAATATAGGTTTGCGTCGGCATCCTCTGTTCAAGTCTAATGAATGGGTCAAGCAAAGGGTCTCACAGATAGTCCCGAAGATAGGTAAGATTAACCTATAGCTTATGTCTCGCATTACATACATGATCGTATGAATGGGAGTCATATTCCTAATTTTAGACAATGTACACATAAGCACAAAATTTAGGATACACCACTCCTTTTAATGGCACCTATATGTGTAATATTGTTACATGAGTCTGTATGATATTAACCATTTGTTGTACATTATGACACATCATGATTCTAGGCGAGACTAGTTTGTGCTATATCCTATATCCTCCTTAGCATTCTCCTATAATCTGCACATCAGAGAAAAGCTATGTTAGTGTTCTATCTAGAAAATATGAATATGACTGCTCTATTACATTAACTTGGTTATAACTCAAATACGTACTTAGGATGTAATGAAATCATGAATTAACCTTACTTATAGTCCCTAAGTACATTGATCAAAATTTTTAAATGTCTTTAGCAAGCTCATGGCTTATACAAATTAGTTAAAAGCACATAAATAAGAAACATAAATTATGTTATATGCTAATTGCATATTTTATGCTATTAAAATCTATTTCATATACATATAAGAACTCAATCTATCATATATATGGTTATTAGTCTTGCAACTGATAAGCATGGTTATCTATATTGCAATCCTCTGGTACACATCAAAGTGCATAACCATGAATGCCTATGTAACTAGATGTCATAATGAATAGATCATGCATGCATATGTATTTCTATCTATTTATGATCACATAAAAAGAGAGTATAGGTAATATGCAAACAAGTTCTTACAGAAGAAAGATAAAATGGGAAAGCTGACTATGGGCTAAAACCCTCATTTGATTGATAAAGTTGTGGCCTCGGCCATGTGGTTAATAAAAGGCATATCCATATCAATTGATAACTAATAAGGAGGCATATCTGATGTTAATTTATTAATTGATAAGTTGTTAGTTGATAAGAAGGCATATCTACTTCCAAGTTATTAACTGATAAGCTGTTAATTGTTAAGAAGGCATATCTATTACCAATCTATTAATTGATGAAAAGGCATGTCTACTACTAAGCTACTAATTGATAAGTTGTTAACTGATAAGAAGGCATATCTGATGCTAGCCTGTTAATTGATAAGTTATAATAAGACCCTTCTAATAATAATTCTATGCATATCTCAAATATGCTGATAATAACTAAGCTATTCTCACATGGATATAAAGTTGTTTGCACTTAGCTTGCATTTCACTGTAATGTCTATGAAACACCATTGACATGTTGATTCCATGCACATGCATATAACTTCCTTTAAGGGACTTATAGTATGCCGGTAAGAGTATATGTATGTAAATAGAGAGAGATATGTATTTTAACACACATAACTAATTCTATCTGACATACTTTACATGATTGCCATTCTTTCTAGAAACAAAGACTTAACTATTATGATATCTGCTATCTACTCTAGTTACTCCTACTAAACTCAATGTTTATGTCACTTCTGCATTATAGTAATTGCCTAATGCTTAACTTGGCTATAGTGGTTTGTTACCTCAATTGTACTTAAATTTATATTTATGGAAGCTTTCTTCCATAATGACTTTAATGGCTTATAAAGTTACATACTTACTACTAAAATTGGTCTGTTCACTTAGTTTAATTTCACAAGAATATCTTTGAGCACACTTTTAACCTATAAATTCAACACATATAATTGACACACACCTTTTTTTTCATATGGAGACTTAGTTTACACTTATTAAGTAACCATAGGTCACTTGGGCATTTTTATGTGTACTATCACTTGTAAATACGTGTCCTAACTATATTTGTTAAAAGATGCTAGCATCCTAACTATACAAGTTTGAGTCTTAATATTATTACCTCATTTTAGAATTTAAGTTCCTAACTACTTGCTCATTACATATGACTACCTTAATGGTTATGCTCATAACAGTATAGTTATTGTAATTTTTCAAGTATATATTTATGAACTAGGGGTTGTCTATAGCTAGAAGTATGTTTTTGACTTAAAACAAACTCATTTAAACTAAAAATAACTCTACTCACTACTGATGAGAAATTGCTAGAATACTTACTTTCCGTATTAAGGACTTTAAAAGAGAATGTTCCCATTATAATTTACTTAACTCTATTTCTGGAGATAGCTAATGTACAGATTAATCTTAGGAAAAATACATAAGAACTAATATTATCTATATAACCCATGCCTTCTCTAATCCTCATCTAACTACCCGACACATGTGCCTAAGCACTAAGGTTGTAACTAGCATAGCATCATGCTCACACTTCAATATACATATTTATAATGCAAAAAGAAGTGAAATTTATTTAACTTAATCCCTTTGATAGGGTATTACTTTTGTTCCCTCCAACTCAAACACTATGTAGCCACACCCTATCATTTCCACCTATATTTGATTAGTGTCACACATAAATGAGCTTTATTGATGCACTTATCTGTATCATATAACACATTCCTTATTTTCTTCTATTCTTACTACTATCTACATTTGTAAGCTAATAACTTATCACCCAAGTTTGGGTTAATAGCCTCGTTAATAATGATAGACTCAACTCATTATATATGCATGAGCATGTAATCTATCTATGTTTGTACTCGTGCTGGCTCATGACTATAGGTGCTCTGTAATTAACCTCACATAATATTATTTCTACCTCGAAGTTGATTACACACTAACTAAATCCATGTTATAACCCAACCTACTGACTTAAGATATGTACAGACATATACTTAGGTATATATATCTAGTCATATGCATAAGGTAGTTAGTTTCTCAAATTATGAGTACAAACATACTTCCCTTATTGCAAGAGTACTTTATATAGTCATGTATAACGGATTGTTATGAGAATAATATCTAGGAAAACATTCACCTCAACTATAGTTTCTTATTAACTCTTACATCAACCATTTATAGTTCTAAGTTCCACTATTCCACCTAGTCTTAGCCTTTAATTTAACTGATGATACCTCAAACATCCCGATTAAATTATAGTAATATTTTCATGTATTAACATCCTAATCTACTAACTACTTTTACCCTTATAACCCATCAAAATTGAAGTTGGTTAAGCCTAACATGGCCTTGGACTACATTACACCCAATAGCTCCCTCTATAACCTCTGTTGTGCATTTGGGTCCTTATTCATAATCAGTTATTTATAACAAAAATAGAAATTCCCTTCACACTATCATCAAGCTCAATCTAGTTCTCATTAATTCATTCAAACACTTAAAAACCCTTCCGAACAAAAGAAATTCAAACAGTATTCATTAAATTTCAAATTCATAATTCCAAAACAATCATACCTCAGCTGATGACTCTAAAATTTCATCATTGTTATCAAAATCCTGCTGTTTGAAATGTCATAATAGCAACTCCACTTCAAGTTCCCATAACTCATCCCCAGTTCATGTTCTCTACCATAACAATTTTGTTTAATTACTCATAAAAATCTTTAGAACTTAAAATAGAAAAATAAAAAAAGGAATTCATCTCAAATTCTTACCTATTTTTGAAGAAAATTGGTCTCTCCATCCATTTGCACAACAATAGGGGAAAATCATCTCTATTTTATGCCTGCCACTCTTTTTTATCTTCCATAAGCTGCTTCTTTTTTACCTATACAAAATTGACTTTTTATCTCTTCCTCCCTAGCTTATGGCTTGTCCCTTTCTCCTTTTGTCTCTCCTTGAATCAAGAACCTTAGACTGCTATAAAATTTCTCGTGCTGCACCACCCACCAGTTAGCTATTTGCTGCTACATAAACATAGCTGCAAAATTCCTAACCCCAACCAACAGCTAGCATTAATGCCCTTTCCCTTAAACACATAAATGCTACTACCTCAACCCTTACAAGCATTACAGTGGTCACCCCTCTTCCTCACCAAACACTATATCTGATTTCTTGTCCATCCTTTTTCCTCCCTTGGTGTCTTGGTTCTTTTTCCTCTTTTCATTTTCTTTCTCTCTCTTATTTTTTATTTTTTTTCTATTTCTTGTTTTGATGCTATTAGAAAGCAAGCACCTTTATTTGTCCCTCTCACTTGGCTTAAAGCCCTTTCTTTTTTTTTTCTTTATTTATTTACTTAACTTGTTACTCTTTCACACCAATTAAATTTTATAATTTCTATTTTATCCTAAGAGCCCTTTATTTACTTAGGCTAAATTCCCTTTAAATAAAAGGCTTCTTAGGTTTAAAACTTTAATACAGTTTAATTAGAATCCCTCATATGAAAATTCTCACTTAATTATTTAGCATAATTTTATTCTTTTAACCTAATCATCAACTAGAATCCTTTCTTAAAGTTAATTTATTTATGCTTATATTAACTAGTTATTCCCTTATAACACATTTGTATGCTTAACCTTGATCACACATATTTAATGTCTTAATATTGTGAGAACTTCAAATTATAAAATTTAACATAGGCTAATAAAATAGTCATCTAGGTGTTACATGTATAACTCTATAAGCTTCTCCAATAAGTAATCCATCCTCACTAGTATAAAATGAGTTATCTTGGTTAAGCAATCTATTATAACCTATATTAAATTGCATTTCCTCCTTGTCTTAGGTAACTATGACACCTCCTACCAAATTTGTAAAGAAATTCGATAGGCGATGCACTTCTTGCCAGGTTACCCCTCTTAGAGTTGCTCTAGGGGTAAACTCCTTAACACTTATAAATTGTTCTAGAACTTTATTAGGTTCTATTTAGAATCTTAGTCTAACCTTTAAACATGTGCATAAGTGATATGATGGACTTAGAAAACACACTTACAAACACTTTGCTTGCTATAGAAAATTGGGCAGCATAACGGCTACCCAGGTGACATACCAAAATTTTTTGCCTATTAAAAGCACTTCTATAAACAATCATTCCATTCAACCTTCTTTCAGACCCTTTTGGCCCCCTAGTCAACATCAACACACATAAAAAACACACACAAAGGGCCTCAAGCCTATAGTTATCAAACATCAAACAAGGTAGACAAACAAAGCACCTATTTATATATATCATATCCATATTTTATATATAGAGACATAACAGCTTCTAAGAATGCTAACCTATATCCTATAGTGCTTTACATGAGTGCTATCTAACATGACAAAAGGGAAAGACTCTATACATTGCTACACAACACGATCTTCGAGGTTAAACTGCTTCTTTTTGCAACCTATGTACGAAAACACTAGTACTCTAAGTCTAAAAGTCAATGGTGAATTTCAAGCATTTAAAACATATTGTATGTAATGAATTACATGCAATCATAACACGTTATTCAAAATGCAGTGTGTGGGTGATATATCAGGTAATTCATGCCATTTAGGTGATATGCCATTTTTACATAATAATTACTAAAATACCATTATGGTAAGTTTAATTAATTAATCATGTAATAATCTCTCATTTATCAATGTCCAGATATTAATTCCATTTAATTTATAGATAAACTACACCTAAGACACTGGACTAAGAGGGAACTAAAAGTTATTTAGTGGCCCACATTTTAGACCACGACTGCTGCACTAGCCTGATCTGATAATAAGGATCAGCTCAATTAAACCTCCCAATACCAAATAAGAGATAGTAGGGATCAATCATAAGATCTCCTAATATATCAAAGGACTAAATCTCTAATTAGAATATCGATAGCAAGGATCAGTTTGTAGACCTCCCAATATCCAAAAAATCATAGTAACCTTCAGTGGATAGTAGGGAACAATTCATAGACCTCCCAATATCTAGATAATTAACATCACACACTTTTAAAGGATAGTAGCGATCAGTCTATGGACCTCTCAATATCTATAAAATCACAAAAATCATCAAGCATTTGCTAATCCCTAAGTTGACTGGTCAACCCATCTAATGGGTGTCTAACTAATAGGACATCTAACCTTATTTTAAGTTCATTTATTTACTTATCATCATATTATAATATTTAGGAATGAAAAATAGATAGTTATGAATTTTATTTAACAATCAAAATTTGACCTAGAAAATTACAGGTCATTTCTAGTCTTACTAAACAGTTACGGGTCAATTTTTTGAAGTATTTTAGGTTACTTTTGTAAGCATAATTAAGTTCATACCAAGTCTAGTTTAGGCCATTATTTTAATCCAATAATGTCTATGTTAAAATATTTCTTTTAGGTACAAGTCCCTAAATTAATTTTATGGGATGGTTATAGGTCATTTTTTCATTTTTACGTAGGCTATTTTAGGTCTATAAGGCCTTTTCATGACATTTTTCAGTGCCATTTGCACCTATTTCCATACACTTTCGTAGACCTAAAGCCAAGCTCAAATATATATCTCAAATAGCCTTAAAAGTGGCTTCCATTTCATTTTACATAAACATTTTCAACTCCCAAATTAAGTGTTATTTTTCATGCCAAAAATTAGTCCATTTTAAAGTCAATTTACCTTGCCATTATAAGTCTATTTCAAGTTCATTTTTCAACCCTATCCTAACCTTAAAAGGCATCCCAAAATCCATAAATCTCATGCCTTATTATCCATACTTATTCACCTAGTTCATGCCAATCATACATTACACACATCATGCCAAAAGTACCATGCTCATCACACACACACACATGACATGCCATACCTTACATTTCATGATAAAACTTGCCCTCCATACCTCTTGACCAATGCCACCCAATAACCATATACATGCTTTTCTCAATATTCAAGCACACATTCACATATCCTAACATCATTCAAGCATGCTTATACATATATAATGCCATTACATGCTTTGTATATGCCTCGGCTACACTAAACACACACACAAAAGCTTTATTCATCAAGCTCATCACTTAAACATAAAATGCTATCACTAATAAGCCAATTCCCACATAATTTGCCATGCAAACTTGCCATACACCTAGCTTACATGCTAAGCCAACCTCTCGGCCAACTAAGGTCTAATATCAACACTCCTAATTCTCACCATAAACAATTTCAATTCATGCATTTCCATGACAAATACCTTAGAAATCATGCCAAAATCACCTTTAAAAAAGCCATACACACACCACACA
>CANXYI012221109.1:0-13494 GCA_948208565.1 Hura crepitans | reverse complement strand
TAAGAAGAGAAAGTTGAACTAAATGGAATGAAGATGAGACTTGAGAAATGAACAAAAAAAGAGGAGAAGAATAATAACCTAATAATTAGAATTTTTAAATTGCTAGAAGCTAAACACACTAAATGGAAGATTGATGATTAAATGAACACAAATTGAGGCCTATAGTAGTTGGACACCTACTGGATAGGCTGACCGATCAACTAAGGAGTAGTAGTTGCTAAGACACTTTAGTGTAATGGGAGGTTGATCCATAAGGATTACTATGAGATTATATTGATCTATTTATGACATTATATGGATACAACCACCTTAAGGTCCATGAAAGGGCACTACACAATTTATGAGATTTGATGACAGAGTGCACTCGTCAAGGTCTAGAATATGGGCCCCTACACAGCTTATAAGATGGTGTGCAATCATCAAGGTTTAGGATTCGAACCCCTGTATAGTTATGATGAGCATGATGAGATACGACATGACGGAGTGTGGCCTGCGAGGTCCAAAATGTGAGCTCCTACACACATATTGAGATCCCGTTATCCAATTTTAAAAGTGCAGTCTCTCTTATATAGGCCATTAACTGAATGAAGACTATAACTAGTTAAATGGGAGATAGATAATTAAGTCACTTAAATAAGAAAGTAGGCTTAATATAATTGAATCTAGTATAGTGATACTGTATGTAATGACTGATCATGATGTAGGTTGAGTGGACCATAATGGCATGTGCATGATGATTGATTATGAGATAACATAAGGTATGATACATAAGATGGCATGATGCATGCTATGTGAGATTACATGTATGAATCATTAAATTCACCACTAAATGTAACACCCCTTATTAGATTCCCGAAGAAAACCCAATAGTGATGCAATTCCCACTAGGTCACCCATCCGAAAATTTCTCCTATGTTCATTCATTTAACTCTTACTTATTCTGCACTATTTAATTCTATCTGATTCTAATTTTATTCCTGCTTATCCTTATACATTACTTAGGGTCATACCATATTATTCATGCCAAAGTTCATCAATTATAGGTCGATCAAGTATTTCCCAAAATTCGACAACATAACGGCTATTCGGGTCATTATCCAAAAATTTGAACATGTCAAAACACTTCTATAACACATTCTCACACCCCCTAGACCCTTTTGGTCCCCTTAAGTATCAACCTAACATCATCATCCTAATAAAGATCAGCATAGGCCTTAAGCCATAGTCAGATAAATATACACTAGAGCCTCAAGCTCACAAATCATATTATCAACACATATCAACAAAAATCATGCATTCTCAAAAGGACTGATATTTGCTTATTACAACACAGATTATACCTATATATATTTAAATCATATGTCCTTTGTATATATAACACCCATTCCCACCTAAGTACATAGAGTGCAAAACTATATAAAATATATATTAACAACTTTCTAATGAATAACCTCTGAACTTTGTCGCATGCTTCACAAGGCTAAATCTCTATTCTGGGTACCTGCGTACCAAAATAGGTATGTTGAGTATATAATATACTCAATGGTGAACTCAAGCATTTAAACATGTCAAGTAGTTTACCCATACATGTGTAATCACAACACTAGGTTATTCTGGTTTTAAAGTTAAGTTTAAGATATTAGCATTCTAAATTACCAAATTACCCTTGTATAGGTTTATGTCAAGAAATCATTTAATTAATCATTTCAACCCAAGAAAATCATAGTTTTTATTATTATTATTATAGCTCATATGCATAATCTTTACCAGTCAAGACACTAGGTACTTCACATGTAAAGTTACCAAAATGCCTTTTTATATGTATTTCCCAATTCTTCAAGTGATTGTGTCATATTATACCTTGTATCATATTCCAATATCACATGTAATTTATATTTTTCTTATTTAATTTATTTTAGCTAGCCTGACTAGAAAGATGACAATGACATACACTGGACTTAGAGGTAATAAAGATAGTGCAGTGATCCACATTTTGGACCCTGATCGCTATACCAGCCTATTTGAGTTATAGCACCTAAGGTGCAATTATCGAGGTGTTATCTGTCTAACAGACTGGTCTATATAACAGACTAGTACAGTGGCCCTCTAGGACCTTGGCCATTATACAGGCCTTATTTAAAAATCAGCGATGGCATAAATGTGTCTGCCTAATAGACTGGTCTATCTAACAGACTAGTGCGGTGGCCCTTGAGGACCTATGTCGTTGTACCGACACAATTTTTAACTGGCATTAGGTGACAAAGGTAGAAAATTGTCTACCCAATAGACTAGTACAGTGGCCCTAAGGTGCACCTAAGCCGCTGTACCAACCCTGTCTAAAAAGTAGATAGTGTAGCAGCTGCTAAAACCCCTAAGTTGACTGGTCAACCCATCCAGTGGGTGTCTAACTAATGGGCCATGTAACTCAATTTATGTTTATTTCTTTACTAATTGACTTCTTATAATATTATTAAGTAAATAACAAACATATATAAATTTTATAGCATAGTTAAATTTTAGCCTAGTTGGTATGGCCACAATTAGGCTATACCAAGTAATTCTTAAAAGCATTTTTGAAGATTATAATTGCCAATAATTATGGTATATTATGCTTGATTTTATTCCATAAGTATTTCATGATTATTTACCATTTATTTTCTAGTGGTATTTTTTATTCAAATAAAGGTCAAACTGGATAGTTATAGGTCATTATGTCAAGTTTCAACAACCCTTTTTATGTTCATTTCTTATCCTTTTTCAATGTAGTTTTCACCATTATTTACACAAGGTTTATAGGCCCTAAGCCTTATAATCATTAGGACATTGCTAAGACCAAAACATATGCATCAAAGCCATAATACACAATCACATAATATAGCCCTAATAGGCATAAATTTTAAGCACATTATTTGATAACAAAGTCATAGCCCTTAAAGGCACATTACAAGCCATTTCTAGACATGTTCAAGTTCATTTTCAAGTCATCTTTCATGCAAATCCTTGGTTACATTCCATGACAATTTAATTATGTACCTTAAACTCATTTCATGCTAATTAATTTATGCCATATGCTTATACTATACCTATACATAACACACATGTTACTAACATTTTCATGCTAATTTAGGTGCCTTTATCTCACATATGTCTTAGCCAAAGTTTAATTCACTTTCTTACATATATTAATTAAACTAATTCATATCCACAACATCAATTTCAAGGCAATTATTCCTTTCAAGCAAAACACTAAAGATTTCTTAGCATTTACCTTGTCAATTCTCTTAGGTACCTTGATATACAACCCATGATCATGCATTTTTCCACATTACTTTATTCATTCCACTCTTTACACATGCTCTCAACACATTTATACATTCCTAGGGATATTGTTATGCTAACTTAGATAATTCAATCATGGTGGTTGTCTTAGCCATTACTAAATTCCCAACCATACATACATTAATCAAGTTATCTACTTATCACTTAGTGATTTCACATGTCCTAAAGCAATTTGTACATGCCAAATAAACAATTACACTCACATACACATAGAGGTATATAAATATTAAGAACCTTACAACATGTTCTACAATAAATTAAGCATTATACACCTACATATCAACCACAATGCTCTCAGCCAATAAGGATTTACCCATGTTATTCAAATGTTTATCAAGCAACTCCCAATTCACCATTAATTGTCCATTTATCCTTAGGAATTTCATGCAAGCTGAAGGATATCAACATTTAGAGCTTAGTTTAACATCACTATAGCCTAATTCCAGTCCCATAAAGGTTATATGGCATGAAGAAAATGCTAGAATTCACTTACTTGCTAAGGAAAACACTTGAAACCTTCACTTCCACAAGTTATCTAGCCCCTCATAATGACTTCTTCTTCCTTCCTTCAAGTGTTTCTCCTTTTGAATCACCTTAAAAGCCATTAAAACATACTCCCATAGATGTTAGGCACCTTAAATACCCATTTCCAATAAAGAGGACTCAAGAAAACCCAAGGAAGAACAAAGAACTCACCTCAAACACCCCTTACTGGACTGCTTTTGTCTAGTAAATTTCCAAGAATTTTAATTAATTGATAGAGTCTCCTTTCTCTATGCTTCTTCTTCCCCTAGATCCCTACCATCCCAAAATGAATTTAGAAATCAAAAGCCTGCAAAAATGGCTAAAGGAATGGATAAAAATGGCTCCCAAGACTAGCTGTGGCATCAATTGCTATGCAGAAAGAAAGAAAATGTTTTCCTTTTATGTGAGTAGATTTGCCACTTGTCAAGGCCATGTGGATACTTGGCATAGGCCTTAAGCCAGATGGCATGATACAGGTGGGTCCCACCACCACCCGAACCACCTCAAAATGCCTCAATTTTAAAAATTCACCAAAATTCACACAAACCTCAAAAAATTACACCGTTTATTTTAAAATTCATATTTTAATCCCCTCTACATGCTCATAAATTTTTATGACCAAATTCCATCGATAGAATAACTTTTAGATTGCCTCAATTTGTATGCCAACCCCAAAAATTACGAGAATTTGCAAACGACCTCGAAATTCAAAAATTCTTTCACCAATGTACTCAGTAGAATTTTTAAGCTTAAAGGTCCAATATTTTTGGGTTCATCCAGGCACATCTCAAGTCATTCTCGGCTCGAAAAATTTTTATTACATAGAGGGATAGCTTAAAATCTGAAATGAATTATTAGTTCTACTAAATTTTAAAATTTTTCCTTTTTCATCAATTTAAAGCCCCTCAAAGTTTCATGACTAGTGCCACTACCTCGGTTTACATGCACGTGAGCTGGCACTCTGAGCACACTTTTCGAACCTAGTGGCACTATTCACAAAGCATCAAAACATAAGTGTTACACTAAGCATATGCTTAGCATATCGGATGTTCCGATGTATAGGTAGTAGATAGTTTGTGCAGTCCAACCTCACTATATAAGTGTTCATTTTATAGGTTTGAATTTTTGGATTTTAACCTAAATAGCAATTATGTTGTTAGATTTTTGATAAAATTTCTTTAAGACATTTTGAGAGTTTTGATAGTTGTGAATGATCTGAATTATGTAGTAGTCTAGCATGCAAATTGGATGTAATACCCATAAGCTAGGATAAATTAGGGCTAAGGAACCTTAATTAAACAATTTTTCATATCGGGTTCAATGGGTTATGGGTGAGAGAAATATCAGGATGGGTGACCTATCGAGAAGTGACATCTCTTATCTGGCTCAAAAGTGGATTAGGTAAGAAGTGTTATAAATACACTCATGTATAGGCCGTGAATAGTGTTGTAACAATAATGATATGTAGTATTATTGACTAATAGTAACACTATCTATGTATATATACTTATATGTTTGAGTTATGTGTGAATTGTTATTAAGTGATAATGATAGAGCCTATGGTGGATTAAAAGAATCCTATATGTGGGCTGTGGATGAGATGATTATAGAAGTGTCTATTTTATAGGTTAAAATTTTTAGATTTTACCCAAATAGCCATTATGCTTCTCGAAGCCACTGATATTTACAATAAACTAGTCCCTCAGAACATCATAGTGCATATAAATAAAATGTAATAAGGATAAGCCACATCAGATTCAGATTGTGAAACTTATAAGAAATAATACTTCTTATCAAGTTAAATGAGTTAAGGGTAGAGTTAACACTAGGATGGGTGACCTTCTGGGAAATGACATATCTTTTTTAACTTGGATAACGAGTCGAGTAGGGCGTGTTACAATTCTAGAATTGTTTATTCATAAATATGAGATTTTTATGATGTTAATTAAAAGAGTTTAAGTGGTAAAAATCATTTTAAAATGAATTGGATTCATAAACTTGCTTGATTGTTAAGATTAAGCATGGTTTTTGCATATTGCAATGAGGATTTTTGTCAAATGAATTTGCAATGACTTGAATGACTCAAGGAGCAAATTTTATTTTTGATAAACATTATTATTATAGGTCCAAAAATATGCCAATGAATTGTAGAATTGGTCTAAAGTGGTTCAGATCAATTTAAGAGTCCCAGTTACAAATGATTTCATGATTCGCTTAGAATTCGATTCTAATGAACTACCTTGAAGTATTTTAGTTAAATTAAATTTCTAATTGGATTGGAATTTTTATGTTCTAGAAATATGTGATAATTATCATCTCAATTTAATTGGATTAAATTAAAATTTGAAAAAATCATGGTTGATAAATATAAGACGATTTTTATCACGATGAGTTTAAATTCTACTTGAAATTGGATACCTAGTGGAATTTGGACTCTAATTTTTTATTTGAATTAGAATTTTAACTTGAATTTTAAAAGATTAAATTTATCCTATTTTGATTAGATAAAAGTTATTTAGTTGGATATGGATAAGAGTCCTAATCCTAATCAATTACACTTTGTTTTTATTTGGATTCCTAGTAAACTACAATATATGAGACTTCTAGTCGATTTAGAATTCTAATTGGACTAGATTTTCAAATTAATTTATATTTTGACATTATCCTAATCTGGTTGGATAAGAGTTATCTGATTGGATAAGAATAACATTAAGGATAAGAATCCAAAACTTAATTGATTTTCAAATTTGTTTGGAATTTAATTTCAATTCAAATTTACTTGTAATTATTTAAATTGATTAGACTTGTAATGGGATTAGGATTCTAATAAAAGAGGAATATATGTAATTTAGTGAACTAATGGGATTAAAATAATTAAATTACATATTTAATGTTGATCTAAATTACACTATTACAAGTATGCAAAATCAATTGACCAAGATAAATGAACCAAACTAGTCTTATAAGAGTTATAATAGTAGTTAAATATTGTAATTATTATATTAAATAAATAAGGCATTCAAATGTATGGTTAAGGGTATATGTTTGGCATGATGACTAGTTATGGACTATGACCAATTAGATTGATCATATGCATGCATTATTTTGTTTTGGTAAATTGGGCCTGCATGTCTAGCCTTTCTCTCTAATTCTATTGTATTTCTCTTCTCATCTAACTCCCCTCAAATGTAACTTGAGGTTTTCCTTATTAAAAAAATTATGTAATTAAATTACATAGGACTAGAGTAGGAAGGAGGAATTGCAAGGAGCAAAGGAGAAGAATGTGACACCCTCTACTAGGTCTTAGAAGAAACCCAATAAGCGAGGCACTTCCTAGCAGGTCACTTATCCTAGGATTGCTCTAGGAGATAACTCCTTAACACTTACAAACTATTCTTAAATTCTATAAGATATTACTTAGATGTTCAATCTAATCTTTAATCATGTTCATGTATGGTCAGACAACCTCAGACAAGGCATATACAACCACTTTACATGTCATAAAAAATTAGGCAGCATAATGGCTACCCTGTTGACATACCAAAATTTTTTTCACATGTTAAACACTTCTATAAGCCACAAATTCACAAAAACTCCTTCTAGACCCTTTTGGTCCCCCAATCAATCATTAACCAACATTAGACACATATTCATATATTAGCATTCAACCACATAAGGCCTTAAGCCCACAGTTATCAAGTTCACACACAATCCAAAACAAACACCATAATAGCTTATATACATCACTTCTAGATTATATATACAAACATAGTAGCTTCTAAGCATGCTAACCCAAAACCTATAGGGTATTACATGAGTGCCACTACTTAAAAGAAAGAAAATAGCTTTCTTTACCCTACAACTACTATATAGCTACACTGCATGATCACTGAGGCTGGATTACTTATCCTTGTTACTTACGCACCACAACATAGGTTCGCTGAGTATAAAACTTAGTAAGTAAATCTAAACCATTAAAAACATGCATTAATACACACATGTAATTTAAATTTAATAGTCTAGATCTAATGTGTGAGCTACATGCCAAATGCTTGATGTCATACAGATGGTATGTCTGATTTCTTTAAAATAACCAAAATGCCACTACAATCACTTTATTCAATTTCTTTCTATAACTTATTCAGTTATTCCATTATTTTATTCAAATGCATTATTTAAATTATTAAATAGTCCCAACTAGGTAAACTACGCTTACAGATATTGGAACAAAAGGGAACTAAAAGATGTGTAGTGGCCCATATTTTGGACCTTGACCATTGTACTAGCCCATTATAGCCTATAAGGATCAGTTCATAATAACCTTCCAAGGGGCAAAATGCTGAGTAACTGTGCATAGAGATTAATCCATAAACCTCCCAAGACATTAATCATATTAAATAATTCATCCTAGTCTACCCAGCAGACTAGTGCAGTGGCCCCTCTAGGGACCTTCACCGCTATACCGGCATAATTCAATATCCAATCAAAAGTGATAGCAACAAAAAGTGTTTGCCCTACAGACTAGTGTAGTGGCTCAAAGATGAACCTCAGCAGCTGCACCGGCCTAGTCTGATAATCAGATTGTCTAGTAGTTACTAATCCCTAAGTTGATCGGTCAACCCATCCAGTGAGTGTCTAGCTAATGAGCCATCTAACAACATTTTTAAGTTTATTTCTTTACTAATCATCTTTTTATAATATTATAAAGTGAAAAAAAAAATAGATAAAATTTTTATCAAACAATCAATTTTTGACCTAAACAATTGCAAGTTATTTTTAACCCTATCAGGTAAAATCAAGTAAAATTTTCTGTCACTTTTTGACTTAATTCTGAAGGCATAATTACATGCATATTAAATCTAGTCTAGCATATTATTTTAAATCAAATATTTTCATGTTAAATAGCCATTTTAATTATAGTCTAAAAATCCCATTTTATGGGAAATTTATAAGCCATTTTGCTTACTTGCGATAGCTATTTTAAGGTCATTTTAAATCCTTTTTCAGTGCCAATTGCACCAATCATCAAATAAGTCCATAGGCCTAAAACCAACCTCAAAGAAAGGCATCTATTTGCCATACAAATGGATAGTTAACCTCTAAAAATCATTGCATTTCTTTTAAAAATCCTTGATAAGTCCCATTTAGGGGCTCATAAAATTTTACAACCAAATTCCACCAACAGGACAGTTAACTAAATGCCTCGATTTACGTGTAAAATCTTAAAATTTAGAAAATTTTGCAAACAACCTCAAAATTCAAAATTTCTTTCCCCAATAGACTCAAGGGAATTTTTAACCTTCAGGATGTGGCATTTTCAGGTCTGTCTGAGCACATCTCGAGTCATTCGCGGCCTAACTCCATTTGAGCCAATAGCCCACTAGGTTACAACCTAAAATAATTTATTGGTTCTATTAAATTTTTAAATTAAGTTGATTTCATCACTTTATGGCCCCTCAAAGTTTCATGACTAGTACCTCTACCTCAAACCTCATGAAGATAACCCGGCACTCTAGGAACACTTTTCGGCCTCAATGGTACTATTCACAAAGCCTTAACTTACAAGTGTTACAATTCTTCCCCTTTTAAGAAATTTCATCCTCAAAATTACCTGGAGTAAAGAGGTAAGGATATTGAGCCTTTATTTGCTCTTTAGACTTCCAAGTGGCTTCTTCTACATTGTGATGTCTCCAAAGGACTTTAACTACAGGAATGGTTATATTCCTATACTACTTTACTTCCCTGGCCAATATCTATACAAGTTCTTCATCATAACTTAAGTCTGGTTGCACTTCTACCTCTAATACTAGGACTATATGGGAGGGACCTAATCTATGCTACTTCAACATTGATACATGAAATACATCATGAATTTTTGATAGTTTAGATGGCAAAGCTAGTCTATATGCCAAAGGTCCCACTCTCTCTATGATCTCATACGGTCCAAGAAATCTAAGGCTTAGCTTCCCCTTTTCCCCAAATCTGGGGACCTTTTTCCATGAGGATACCTTTAAAAACACTCTCTCTCCCAAAACATACTCAATATCCCTCCACTTCAAATTAGCAAGGGATTTCTACCTATCAGCTATAGCTTTCGATATTTCTTTAATCACCTTAACCTTTTCCTCAGCATCTCTAATCAGATCAACTCTTGATATCTTGTTTTCCCTAGTTCACTCTAACATAAGGGAGTTCTACACTTCCTGCCATATAATACTTCATATGGGGCTATACCCAAACTAGTCTGATAGCTATAGTTATAGAAAAACTCAGCTAAAGACATATACTGATCCCAGCTGCCTTTAAACTTAATGGCATAGCTACATAACATATCCTTAAGCACTTGTATCACCCTCTTAACTATCCATCTGTCTAAGGGTCGAAGGTTATACTATAGGTCAATCTAGTGCCTAAGGCTTTATGCTATCTCTTCCAAAACTTGGAAGTGAATCGAGGATCTCTATCATAAATGATTACCATAGGTACACCATGAAGTCTAACAATCTCATCAATATATAGTTTAGCTAACTTCTCCAGGGAGTAATCTACCTGGATAGGGATAAAGTGAGTTGTCTTGGCTAATCTATCAACTATCACCCATATATCATCACATTTGCCTCTAGTTATAGGCAATCCCATTACAAAATCTATCATCACTCTTTCCTATTTCCATTCTAGTATTGCTATAAGATGTAGCGATCCAAAAGGAACCTGATGCTCATCTTTTACCTATTGACATGTCAAACACTTTACAACATACTCTGCCACATCTCTCTTCATACTTAACCACCAATACTGAGGGTTTAAGTCCAAATACATCTTAGTACTACCAGGATGTATAGAATAAGGAGCTTCTAATAATACAGACATCTATCCTTTTTCAATTCAAATCTTAGTGCCTTCCCTTCTTGGACTTTATTTACCAGTTGCATTAGTGACTCATCTCTACCTTGTGCTTCCTTTACTTGTTGTTTAAAGTCGGGTTTGATTTATAAATCAGCCAACATAGCACTCTTCTTGGTATACTGCAATCTAGCATTCATAGATCTTAATGTCACCATGAATTTCCTACTCAAAGCATATGCTACCATATTATCTTTCCTTATGTGGTAATCTATTAATCAATCATAATCCTTAATTAGCTCCAGCCATCTTCTTTACCTCAAGTTCAATTCTTTTTGAGTTCGGAGGTATTTTAGACTCTTGTGGTCAGTGTAGATGTAACACTTCTCACCATATAAGTAGTGTCTCTAAATTTTCAAAGCAAAAACAATAATAACTAGCTCCAAGCCATGTGTAAGATAATTCTTCTCATGTGGTTTTAACTATCTTGAAGCATAACCTACTACCTTTCCTTCTTGCATTAGCACATATAAAATCAAGCCATTAAGTGAGGCATCATTGTACACTACAAAGTCTTTACCCTGTTCAATTCGAATCAGGATAGGAGCTTCTATCAACATCTTTTTTAGCTTCTCAAAACTGGTCTAACATATGTCATTCCACTCAAATTTCACATTATTTCTAACCAGTCTTGTCAAAAGGGCTACAATCAAGGATAACCCTTTCAAAAACATTCTATAATACCTAGCTAATCATAAGAAACACCTTATCTCTATTACATTCCTTAGGGGTTCCCACTCTAACACTGCCTTGACCATGCTGGGGTCTACTTTGATGCTTTCTACTGACACTATGTATCCTAAAAAAACTACTTCAATCAACTAAAACTCAAACTTATTGGGCTTAGCATGTAATTGTCTCTCTCTTAAAGTTTGTAACACAACTTTGAGACGTTGTTCATATTCCTCCCTAGTCTTAGAGTATACCAAAATATCATCAATAAATACTACTAGAAACTGATCCAAGTAAGGTTGAAATATGCTTTTCAATAGGTCCATTAGGTTTATCGTGGCATTTTTGAGACCAAAAGGCATCACCAAGAACTTATAATGCCTATATCTATTTTTAAATGCAGTCTTAGGAATATCAGCATCCTTGACTCTCTGTTGATGGTATCTAGATCTCATGTTGATCTTAGAAAATACACCTGCACCTCTCAACTAATCAAAGAGGTCATCTTTTCTAGGTAAAGGATATTTGTTTTTCACTATCACCTTATTTAGCTGTTTGTAATCAATACACAATCAAAGTGACCCATCTTTCTTTTTCACAAATAGCATAGGTGCTCCTTAAGGTGAAACATTAGGTCTAATAAAACCCTTATCTAATAGTTCCTGTATTTGCACCTTCAATTCTTTTAGCTCAACAGGTGCCATTCGGTAAGGAGTAATAGAAATAGGAGTTGTACTGGGATAGACCTTAATTTTAAAATCAAGCTCTCGCTATAGAAGAAAACTTAATAACTCATTAGGAAACACTTTAGGAAACCTAGACACCATAGGAATGTATTCAAGTTATTGAGGTAGAAGCATCAATGTCAATGACATAAGCTAAGTAAGCTTCACACCCTTTTTGGATGAGTTTCCCTATTATAATAGTTGAGATAAGGTTATTCACATAGTTTCTCTCACCCACAATTGTCATTGTTTGTCCCTCTATAGTTTGAAGGGTTAGCCTCTTATTTATACAGTTGAGTATAGCTCGATGCTCTAATAACTAGTCTATTCCTAGAATCACATCAAACTCATGAAAAGGTAATTCAATCAAATTCATAGGAAATAAAAATTCCTAGATCACTAAAGGACATTATATATATACCCTATTCACATGCACACTCTATCCTATAGGATTATTGACATGTATATCTATGTTCACATGCTTAAATTTTAGCCCTCTATCATGAGCCAATGTGGTGCATACATATGGATGTGTGGATCCTTGGTCTACTAAAGCTAAAACTGGAACATTAAATAAATAAAAAAGTACTTGTTATGACATCTGGTGTTGCTAAATCTTTTTTGGCTTTAATAGAATACTGTCTAGCTAGAGTACATACTTTTAATTTAGTCCCCTAACTAGGACTAGGTTAATCCCCTTTACTCTATCTTTGACCTCTATTTTGAGCTACAACTATTGATGCTTGAGCGTGAGCATCATTGAATTGTCTTTGAGGACACTCTCTCTTATAATGGTCCTTAGCACCATAAGTAAAGCACTTTTTTCTTCTACCAGACCTACACTACACCCAATGCCTCTTGTTACAAGTATTATAGGTCGAAGGTCCATTCTTATTAGTTGATGGTCTACGAGTACTAACAACTATAGGGGGTAATCGGGGTTTGACTGTGGAAGCTTGCTTAGATCTCTGAGACTGTGTATGTCTCGGTGCCTGATAATAGATTAGGACTAAGATGGTGTCTCTCTCTTTCTCTTACTGTCACTTGGGGCTACACTAGATTGCCTCATAGTAAACTGTCTCTTTCGAACTCCTCTACATATCTAATCAACTGGGTAAAATATTTCTCATATTCAACCACTGTGCTCCTACCACATTTTAAATCTAGGAACTCTTACCTCCTTTTATCCTTATAGGACTTAAGGATGTATCTCTTTTTGAAATTTGTTAAGAAAAACTCCCATGTGAGATCTGTCATTGGCTTCCTCCTTTTGATATTATCCCACTAATGGTATGCTCCTTCTTACAGGAGGAAAGTTATACACTTTAAA
>CANXYI012220905.1:0-10413 GCA_948208565.1 Hura crepitans | reverse complement strand
TCATTCATTCAACATCATTTATCCATATCTTCCATATGAATGAAAAAAAACATGTATTATTTATCCATGTTTTCCTATGCACGAAAGCATGTGTCATTCATCATACTTTTCCTATGCATGAAAAGCATGCACCATTTATACTTTCCTATACATGAAAGTATGCATCACTTATCCATTTTTTCCTATGCATGAAAGCATGCATCATTGGTCATACTTTTCCCATGCATGAAAAGCATGCATCTATTGTTCATCATCATCTATGCATGATTCCTCTATGTATGAAAAGCATGCATACTTTCCCTTACATGTAAAAGATATGCATTATTCTAAATTACCAACGTATTTTCTTACATGAGAACATGCATCTTCTATATACACTAACCATATATGTAGCAAGCTCAAAAAATCATGAAGCCATTGAACAGTGCAAATGACAAAGCTGTCAAATGGTGCGATTGACAAAGCCACTGAATGGTGTGAATGACAAAGCTGCTGAATGGTGCGATTGACAAAGATGCCGAATGGTGCGAATGACAAAGCCGTCGAATGGTGTGAAGGATAAAGCTACCGAATGGTGCGAAGGAATAAAGCTACTGAATGGTGCGAATGACCAAGCTACCAAATGGTGCAAATTACCAAGCCATTGAATGGTGCAAAAGATAAAGCCACCGAATGGTGCGAATGACCAAGCCACCGAATGGTGTGAAGGATAAAGCCGTAAAATGGTGCAATTGAAAGTTTGATCCTAAAGGTATAAGAAAACAACTATTATCATGCATACATGATAAGGTAAGTGGGATTGTGAAAAGGTGAAAATACCAAGACTTTAGGAATGTACTTTAATGTGTATAATTGCTTTAGCATTTCATAGCACACACTAAAGTGGGGCAATTGTAGACATATTAATTTTAAGTGTAGGACTTTCTTATTGTATTTGGACTTTGACCCGACCCGAAAGCTCATGGTGCGACCTAAATTGTGAAAAAAAATGAGAATCTATGGTGGAAGTAGAGGGCTTAGGCTGATAGGCCCAAGCTCGAAGCCTAACATTGATTCTAATGGGGGTGTGGGGGTGAAGCCCCTGTGGTATGGACCTATTCACCTTTTCAAGCCTATAGCGATAACTAGAGACAGGCTCAAGCAACAAGGCAAGTAACCTAAAACCCAAGTCTATATAAACTAACATGGCATAAATCTGTATGGACTTACTGCTATGAGGTCAGCACAGACTAACCCAACTTGGCCAAAAGCCCATAAACAATGAGCTATACATGTCCGCATGAACTAACCCAACCATGCCTAAGTCTGCATAGACTAAGCCATATAGGTCCACACGGACCTACTGGTGTAAAACTTCCAGAAGTGTGAAATTCCTATTCAGGCACTAATTCCTAATCCTAGTAAAACTCTGAATAGGAAAACTACTCACCAACCTTATAAATACCCTTCCTATCAACCTATTTCAAAAGGGAGGACAAGAGACGAATACACACAACACATAATTAAAGACAATTGGTGCGATCCACTCTACTAGCCCTAAGCCATCATTAAAATTATTCTTCCAAAACCCAACCATTGTCTTGTTACTTGCTGCTCATTTTAAGGTAAGATCTGAGGCTCCTTTCATCATATTCATTCATTTATTTGAGTTGTTTATTTAACCAATGATCTCTCATGATTAATTGTCAAGTGAAGTGGTTATATGTAATCCCCATGACAATTATAAGAGTAGGTTAACCTATTAAATCGATTTAAAAATGTTCTAATCATTCATGGAAATTTGTAATTGAACTTACATTCTGGAACTGACGTCTAAGTCTGTACGGACCTATTTTAAATGATAGAAGGTCTGTATGGACCTACTAATTGAATATGTATGCAGTAGAAGGTCCATGCAGACCTATAAATTGGATGTGTATGTAATATGAGGCTCGTATGGACCATGGTACAATAACAGCATCATGTTTGCCTTATCCAATATATTTTAATGTATTATGTTCACCATGATAGCATGCCTTCATAATTGTATCATATTGTATGATCATTATGTTCCTCAATATACATGTTGTTGGTATGTTGGAATTAATGTAAGTCCACATGGACTCCCCATTATAAGGATCATAGTCCGCACGGACATACTTGCTTTAGTCCTATATATTATGCTATTTAGTCCACACGGACCCCCTCTCATAAGGAATGTAGTCCGAACGGACATTATCTATGATTTCTAATTTTGACATATATTCATACTTTATCCTTGCTATATGTCATTTTATATATTCTGTATTTGGTATCATTTAACCTCTTTCCTTGAGTTGTTTGCAAGTGACTTATCTCACTAAAGTGGAGATCCAGATGAACATAATACATGTTCTAAGAAGTAGTCCATACTGACTAACATCAATGCCTCATGTAGTCTGCATAGACTAATCGATGTATAGATGAGACCATTCTAATGACTTGTTTTATTTCCTTTAGTTCTATACTTATTATTTCTTCTTATTCATTCTGGGTTGTAATAGGTAGTAAATAACTTATTTTACGCATCAATTATTTAACTTTCACATCAAACGATTTTATACATAATTAATCAGTGTTTTCTAACAAAATGGTTTTAAGTTTTCTTCAATCAAATGTATTTTAATAAAGGCCAATCTCCTAGAGATGGGAGTTGGGCAATTACTGCCAATTCTTATGGAATTATGGGTAATTATCAAGTCAAATGACAATCAATCAATGACCCACTTTATGGATGTACAATTTACTTTATTGCATTCTTTAAATACTGCAATATACTTTCCATACATGGGAAGGTGACATAACTACTTTAAATATAATGCATGCTTGTTTGATAAGGGATTGATAAAAGTTACAATATATAAAGAAGGCATATTATTGGGGCATAAATAAGATCTAAAATTCCGAACCTTTTTGGTGCAAAAGATCAAAGGTCCTAGTGTAGAGGCCAGGTGGCGACTCTACTAACCATTTTCATTCCTGATAAAAATACATAATCTCTACAGTAGGGATCAACCCAATGGGACCTCCTAATATCCCGGTCAGCATCTTAGTCTCTGGTGGATTACAGGGATCAGCCCTATGGGACCTTTTAATAGCCATAATCAAAGTGGGTAGTAGGGATTAGCTAGGTAAACCTCCCAATATCTCAATGTGCAGGGCTCAATAACAAAGCCTCGGCATTTGCACCTGCCATCTCAATCATACAGGTAATAGCCTTAAAGGACTAAAACCCCTAGCAACTGCTAATTCTTTAGTTGACCGATCAACCCATCCAATGGGTGTCTAACTAATATGGGCTAACTTCTATTATTCCTTTTATTAACATGGTTATAGGACATTTCTTAAGTATTATAATATCAATGCATCCCTCATAGTTACGTGCACACTTACACGATACAGTTACTATTCATTTGGTCTATTTTGTTAGTTCAATTCTCATATCATCACTCATCCATTTTTATCCACTTTTGCCATCCATTATTATCATTATCAGTATCATTGTTTCTTATCATTTGAACCCATAATTTCCTATATACATACCTATGTATACTTATTCATATAATGCCATAGTTACATTCTATAGTGTCTCATTTTCACATACTCCACATACTTATTTCTTTCATTACAATTATTTTTAATGGTCACATTAATGTCTAAATATCATGACATCACATAACATACACATAAACACCTCATATTGCCATTGCGCACCACTCGGCCACATCATGAAAACTCAAATACACATGCATTTTTCCTAAAACCAATCATGCACAATGACTTCTCATTTCCATGCTAACATACTCATATACTCAATTCACATCAAACACATACACATACCCAACATCTCATATTTCCACACATATCGACAAGCACAACCACATGCTCACACATTATGGCATACATCCATTACATTAAATCCACATACCTAGGGTGTGAAAACACCCTTTTCCACCACTATATGGCCTTAAATGCTTTCCTTCCTTAATTGTTCTTCCTTGTCCTAAAACATACACAATTGTATAGTAAAAAAATTCTACATAACTCCAAATTGAAATCTATCAACATGGTTTTTCTTAGAATCATTAAGGCTATCTAAAACAAAAATAAAAATTGAGAAAAATCCACTTACAACAGAATTTGGTACTATTCACCCCTTTGTAAAATCTCACTTTCCAAGCAATATTTTGTAATTCTACCACTTAGAATGGCTTTTAGGGATCATTAAGGTTAAGAACCATATGAGAATTATTGGAATTAGGTGAGAGAGAAGAGAGAAATGAAGAAAAATGGTGAGAGGGCTTATGGTGTGTGTGGCGTCAGCTTTTTTGGGTTTGGAAAAGGAAGATGACTCATTTGCACATGTGACACTCTCACATGTGTAGGGGCTTTTATATTAAGAGGGTGGATGGCTTGGATTGCGACATGTGGCGATCTAACAGCCCATTTTCACCCGATTCTTATTTAAACTTTGAAAATTTAAAATAATTTTTCTAAAAATCTAAAAATAATCATTTCTATGCTAAAAATCCTTGATAATGCCCGTTAAGGGCCTCATAAAATTCTAGTTCAAAATTCCAATGACAACTATGATTACTATTCACTCGCATAAATGAAAAATCCCGAATAATTATCGAATAACCTTAGAAAATTAAAATTCCTTCACCAATGGACTTATTGGAATTTTTAAGCTTCGAGGTATTGTATTTTCAAGTCCGTCCTGGCACATCCTAGAGATGTCCCGGAACAAACTCATTTAAGATTACTATTCATTAGTTCTTGCCCTATAATGATTTATTTGGTTCTGCTAAAACTCTTAATTAATTTATTTTCCTTATTTTTTGGCTGGTTGAAGTTTTATGACTAGTTTTCACCCTTTTTGGGCATACAAAGGTGCTCTAGCTTCCCGAGAATGCTATTCATGCCTCGAAGGTATAATTCACAAAACTCATATTTACGGGCATTACACAGTCAATCTAACAATCATCACATATATTATATCACCATAGCATATTTCCTCATAACAACCTTTAGTCAAACAACAATTATCATTTACTTAACCTATCATGCTATTATTTACATTAGATTTTATTAGTTATACAGCCTAAAGCACATGTACGATATGCATATTAAGACATTATTTCTAAATAAAAGGCATTTTCTTTATTACATGGTACTTTTATAATATTTATAATTATTTTTTATACCTTAAACCATGTTATAAAGTCCCTAATATATAATTATAGTGCAAAAGAAATCATAAAGTGTTTATGGCGCGAGATTTTTACTACATGCAAATGTGATAATACCTAAATAATCCTCAGCCATAGTATTGACAAAAAGGGACATTGTTAACATGAATAGATTGGCACATGTTGTATTTTTTTTTATTAGGTTAAATAGTAGTTCTCACAAGTTGTAAGCATGTCGATGCTTGGAGTTAACATATGGATGCTTACTTGGGAAGCAAGTTCATTGGAGACCTAACATGAGATCTTCAAATGGATACTTAATCTCTGTTAGTGAAAGCATTTCATCATATCAATGGTGTAAGTATCCTTAGACTTGAACCATTAACTATCTTAAGTGCGAAGTGATGTACTTTAACTCTAGTGCTTTTAATTCAAACTAGAAGTATACATACCTAGGAGATTGGGTATACCATGAGATACTTGAAGATAGGTAGTTCAATAGAGGATTCAACACCCTAAATTATAGTGGGGAGTTTTTCTCATAGTTTTAATATGCTATCTTTATTTGGACTTTTTAGCCAAAGTAAAATGCAAGTGTGAATGAGATTCATAGGGGGTATTTTGGGAATAAAGATAAAAATATTAGAGCTAACATATTTAAGGCTCAATTAGACACTTTTAATTGAGCATTAAGTTGAAACAAGTCTATAATAAAACTTGAATGAGATAAAGGATGGTGAAAGGTGTTTATTGCACGATAATTGTATATATAAGGGTTAATCAAATCACTTGACTTTTTGACACTTAGTTCGTCATGATGCATGGCTAGATGACTCTTATGACTTGTACATATGAGAATTATTCATTGGGAATTAATAATAATTTAATGAGATTAAATCAAGAGAATCTTAGTTAAAGTAGGATTCTAATTCACTGTGTAATGCCAACATGCCTTAGAAACCCTTAAGGTCAATCATGTAAAGAATTTGAGATAGTAATCAAATTTATCAAATATTTAATGATGTGAGATGTCATTGAATATTAGAGACATAAGAAAGAAAAATAAAATTGAGCTTAGAGTCCAATTAAATGTATCTAGTCCAGAATTAAGGTTAGATACATTATGCCTTAGAGCCTAGTTTAGAATTTTAATTTAGTCTAATTTTTGGCCAATCCTTTATGAGTTAAAAAAACCCTGAAATTAGGTCCAGAGATAATTTTAATTAGGGCCTAAAAAGTCTCAATTGGCTACCCAAAGTCGAGCCATAAATTCATGCTCAAGGCCTAGTAAATGGGCTTTGCGCAAGACCTAGCAAGAGGCATAATTCGAAAGCCTTCTTAAGGAATTTTTGGATTAAATTTTTATGAGATAAAATTTAGTTCTAAGGCAACCACCTATCCTCCCTACTTGCTTTTTGCATTTAAAAAGACTCTACCACAAGAAGATTTATCTTTCTTCTATTTTCTCTAATCCTAAAAATCTTACTACCCTCTAGGTTTCATGGGTTTCTCTCATCTTTAAATTCTTATTTAGATAGCTTGTAGGTGTTCACATGAGGATCACTATGGTTTGTGACAACCCAATAATGTTAATATAGAAAATAAAGCTTTTCAATGATAAAGTTCTTTAAACTAATTTTTATTATTTGTGTTCACTTTTACAACTTTTGGTGGCTTATCAATGCCTAGATTCCTTGAAAATTTTTAAAATTCTATTATACATGCTTCAAGGAAACCATCAATGGTATTAGTGCTAGGTTAGCTTTAAAAGATTTGCAAACAGTTGAAAAATCGATTATAGTAACATACATATTAATGGCTGAATTATATATATGTGGTTCTATAATTTTTATTTTTTTTATTTAGATCATATTAGTGAGATTAATGATGATTTGGGATGTATTAAAATCTTATCTTGATCACTTTAGAAATTAAAATTGAATTATGCACGAAAACTACATGTTTACCAAGCTAAATATGCATACACAAGTGTTTAGATATGTGTTCATATTCTTGGCTATCCTTGATTATTTTATTGCAATTTTTTATATTTTAACCACATGTATCATAAAATAAAATGTTTATTTTAATTCTAGATAAATGAGCATGCAAAATTAATTGAATAAAATTAGACAATTAATGAAACACAAATTCGGGTTTGATGAGTGCTTAAAAATTGATAATTGCACAATTGTTTTGCATGATGTTTTATATATTTTTTTTAACAATTACAGAATTCATTTTTCATAAATATGATATTTTTGTGATGTTAATTAAGAGTTTTTGAGTTTTAAAAATCATTTAAACATGAATTGGATTCATAAACTTGCTTGAATGTCAAGATTGTG
The DNA here is from genome assembly GCA_948208565.1 of Hura crepitans. Classification (NCBI taxonomy): domain Eukaryota; kingdom Viridiplantae; phylum Streptophyta; class Magnoliopsida; order Malpighiales; family Euphorbiaceae; genus Hura; species Hura crepitans. Next base: position 2,855 of record CANXYI012220905.1, on the reverse strand, counting down.
CATGATTTTGTACTATGTAATCATAATTTTTACCAATGAATTTGCCATGGGTTGAACGACTCAAAGAGAAAATTTAGTTTGATAAAAATCATTATTATAGACCTAAAAAAAGGTGCCAATATATGTTATAATTGGTCCAAAGTCATTTGGATTAGTTTCAAAGTCCAAGTTGCAAATAGTTTTACATTGTGCTTAGAATTCGATTCCTAGTGAACTACCGCTTGAAGACTTTTGATTAAATAAAAATTCTAATTAGATTGGAATTTTATTTTCTAAAATTACATGAATATTGTCTTCTTAAATTTAATAAGATTAAATTAAAATTTGAAAAATCCAATTGAATAAGGATAAGAAGATTTATATCACTAAAAGTTTGAATCTTAATCGAAATTAGATTCCTAATAAGATTTGAACTTTAATATTTTATTGAATTTGAAATTATAATTAGATTATAACTTTGAATTAAACTTAAAAGATTAGATTTTATCTTAATCTAATTAGATAAGAGTTATCTAATTGGATATGGATAGGAATCATAATCTGATCAATTATTGTTTACAAAGAATTGGATTCCCAGTAAACTGCAAGTGTAAGACTTTTAATTAAAATGAAATTTTAAGTGGTTAGAGATTTAAATTAATTAAAATAATAAATTTATCCTAATCAAATTAGATAAGAGTTATCTAATTTGATAAGGATAAGAATCTAGAACTCAATTGGTTTTCTAATTTGCTTGGAATGCAATTTTTAAATAAAATTAACTTGTAATCTTTTGATTAGATTAGATTTCTAGTTAGATTAAAACTCTAATTAAAATAGAGTAGATTTAATTTAGATATCTAATGAGATTAAATAATTAAATTACATGTTTGATGTTGATTAAAACTCTATGATTACAAGTATGCATAATCAATTGAACAAAATAATGAACCGAACTAGTCTTATATGAGCTATAATACTAGTTAGATAATATAATCAATATTTTCAAGAATTATGTAATAGAATGCATGCTAAAGATGTATGTTTAGCATAATGACTAGTTATGGACTATGACTAATGTAATTGATCATACTATATGGATTATTTTGTTTTGGTAATTTTAGGCTATGTGTCCTAGCCTTTCTCTCTAATTCTATTATATTTCTCTTCTCATCTAACTCTCCTCACATGTAATGTCAGGTTTTTTTAGAACAAAATTATGTAATTTCATTATATAGAATTAGAATAGTAATGAAAAGTTCAAGGAGCAAGGAGAATAAAAGCAAAGCAAAAAGGACTAATGAAGAGATAATTAGAATGGTTTTAATTATTTATTTTATTAGGTTTGTAATTCCTTCTTACTATCTAGGGTTTAGTCTAAATTGGTTTCCTATGGCTCGAGAAATCAATGTGGTAAAAGACCATAACTAGATCATATATTTAATGTGATTAAATTTCTATACATGATTTAATGTGATTAATTATGCATATGCATGCCAAAGTATGCCTTACCATGTATGATGAGACTTAAAAGGAAGAAATACCTTAATTAATGTTAAGATAAGTAAGCCTTGTTTTAATATGGGTTAAACTAGAGTTCTCTTTAGTATTAGGTTGTCAAACATACTCAAGCCCATGCTACATTAAATATGTCTAACTTAAATTAATGGGCCCATCTTAACTGGTTTATTAGTTTGTTAAGAGTATTCAAGGCTAATAGAGTAGAGGCTAGATTAGGGACATATGTATGAGATACACTTACACTAAAAGTTGGTGACTTGATGATCAATAATTGTATTAGATGCAATTGGCATGAGATACCTATCATTTGAGTTATAGATTGGGCTTGTTGGGTATACCCAAGGTTTGACCTTAACAAAAATGGATACTGATCCACTAGGAAAACTAACACTTTTTTTTTTGTATTAATAATAAGGGCTATCTATTTGCAATAAAATAGTGGTAGATAAAATGCAATTAAATAAAGACCTAATTAATATATTCATGTACACAATCATGCATAAACGTGTTTTCATTCTTCACATTCAGCATATCACTACCACAAAGAGTTAATCCAACATTAATTTATGATCAATACTTGAGGCCAATAAGTTAACTAGCTCGAATTACATATATTAGCTTAAAAACATCAAAATAGATTTACGGATTAAAAAGCTAGCTTATGTATTGAAAAGATGATTCCCATCATCCCTACTAATGAGCAACAAGCATATATGAAGCACATAAAGGACATGGAGATTGTTGTATGTATCATGTTAGCATCCATGTCTCTAAAGCTTTAGAAGTAGTATAAGTATACGAATGCTCCTACCATACTTTTCCACCTCAAAGAGTTATTTGAGGAGTAGTGTAGGATTGAAAGATATGAGATATCTAAGGCCCTATTCTACTATAGAATCATGAGAGAATTTCAATCGTCCAATATAGGCTAAAGATAAATTGTTACATTTTAAGTAATTAGCTAGCTTAGGGTTTTGTTATAGATGTATATTTTAGTATAAACTTAACTCTACAAAGCTTGCCTAATAGTTATGTAGCTTTTGTGCTTAAATATCAGATGAACAAGGTCATTTCTACTATCCCTAAGCTAATCAACATGCTTAAGATTGCTAAGGATGTTGTTAAGAAATAAAATCCTAAATTAGCCATGGTTGTCAATTATGCTACTTTCAAGGATAATAAGAAGAAAAATACAACTAGTGCCTAAGTTGGGGTTGGCAAGAAGAAGGGGAAATAACCAACTATTGCCCCTCTGACATTTGGAAAGAATACTGCCTCAGAGGGCACGTGCTTATATTACAAGAAGATTGAGCATTGGAAATGTAGCTGCAAGGCCTTTTTGAAGTCTTGACAAA